>JAGFPH010002292.1:74403-115948 GCA_018207615.1 Philaenus spumarius | reverse complement strand
TATCATTCGTAACCTACTGTGCCATAAAAATGTGCAAAAAATGTAAATTATGTGAGTATGCCGATAAGGCAGGTAAAATAAATTAAACATACACACAACAAAGTTAGGTTAGGCCTAGAGTGATGAACCAACATTTTATTTTTATTGATTATATATATAGTAGAACAAACCATTGAGGCCTTCCGGCAACTGCAGCGTATTAGGTTCAAAATGTCATCTGGGGCTATTGTATCTTGGGATCTAATAGGGATGAGGTAGTTAAGAATTCCATCGCGTTATGCTCCCACCCCCATTCCTCTGGCCGTAAGATAGTGTTGTCACCGTTGTATCTGAAAGTAGCACCGATGACTATGATGTTTGGCTGATCCCTCGGATGGTGGGAGGGATGAGATATCGGGCTGCACATTCGCTACAGACTTGACGATTGTGTCATAGCAATATTTGTTAAGTGATTTTTCTTTCTTCGGGGCACCGTACCACCGGAGGAAACAATTATTACCCTGCTCTGGAATCTGCTTATGAGTGTCTGAAAGATTGTTAAAGACTTCAGAAGCATATGCTACATGTGCATCCTTCTTGAAAAGTTTGGCAAATGCAAGTTTGCCCTTGAGGAAGGCTGCTGTTGTAGTATCACATCCAGTTAAAGAATGGATGAGCATAATGCCTTGAGCTCCTGCAACTCAGCGGAGGAAATACAGACTGGTTGGCACCTTTCCTCGGCTCGGTTTCATAATTATGATGTATTGGTCTTTGGGGATTAGCACAATCAGAAGGACTATGAGGTCTGTGTCCTCTCCAATGATAACGACTTGTGAATCTGTTGACTTATCAATGGCTGTTTCAAAACAGGGGCCTGTTTCATCACATATGCTGCAATTCTTTCGGCTCACGTATAATGTTTTCTGCATATGGAATGAACTTTGAGGGTGTCAAACCTACAAGGTTGGAGCGTTTTCCGTCATTTCTTTGTAAAGTGGCACTTATCAGTGAAGTATTACTGTATTACTTTTGCACTCATACAGGACACTTTCCCGACACTTTCCCACCACTTTCGTACAAGTTCTCGTCACAAACAAAATACGTTTGAGTCGACGTTGCGATATAATAATAATAACAATAAAATATACCGCATATAATATTAATAAAATATACCGGATATAATAATAATTAAACATAAAGGCGAAAATCGCAATAATTCGACTTCCTACGGACATATGACATTATATAAACTAACTCAACTAAAGCGAGAAACAAAACATTTTTCCGTCGACATAGCGACATAATAGTAATAATAAAATAAAATAATATACTGAGGCGAAATTACACAATGATTTGACTTTGTACGAACGAGATAAGAACTGGAGAGAGCTCACGAGGGTAGACCGCGTGGGGAACAAATAATAAAGTATTCCAATGCGAAGAAACGCTTTTTTCAAAAATTACCTATTTTCGCGAGCGTATATCTCATTAACGGTTACAGATATGAAGAATACTATAGGGATATAAAATGTAGAGAATTTTTTCAGCTTTAATTTTGTATATGTATATATTTTTTGTATAACCAACCCCTACTGAGATATAGGTAAAAAATAAAAAAAAATGGTACCTTTAACCCCCCCTCTTCCGCCACCCCTAGGGTTAAGGACTTTTAGTATGTTATACTACTAGGTACCCCAAACAATGTACTATAGTTGGTCTTTCCGCTTATTGAATTTTCTTCTAGAATCATTCGTTGACTGGGCTATAGGCTACATTTTTGTTATTTAAGTTGAAAAACTTAGATGGTAATTACCTGATTAAATTTAAACATAGGCTAACTAATTGAATTATGTTGTGGGTCTAATAGTAACTTACATGGTTACGATATTACTTATGTGGATTTGCTTAGTATAAACATGGATTTTATAAATCATTTGAATTTAAAACAGTAGGTAACGCTGTTGAAGTTAGGTAAGCTTGGGATATTTGTTTTGTTTTTCTAAATAGTCTTATGGAGAATTTTAAATCTGAATTTTAAGTGAGTTTAAATTCAAATTGGACAAGTCACAAAAATAATACACAATGCACAAAAATAAATTAACATAAAAAAGGTTGTACTATTAGTAGGCCACACGTCAAAATTAAATAACCAATGTTATTTTACTAATCTGGCTACATCCTACTCTTGCAGTAGTTAACTACAGTCGAACCTCTATAAGACGAATTTCAAGGGATAGGAGAAAAATTCGTATTATCGAGGTATTCTTAATAAAGAGGTTCGTTTTATCGAGGTTAATTACTGCCGTTATTCGTCTTATAGAGGTATCTCCTCGCTCTGAAATAACCTCTATAAAACGAAGATTTTTGTGGCCATCCTCTATAATACGAATTATTGTTACCGTAACTGAAGTTACAGTATTTTTTCAATGTAGGAATACTGTTGGTAAAAAAACGACTGTAACAATTTTAAAAATATTCGTTTATTTACATATTAAATCCCTTAAGAATTGAAACAAACAATAGACGGTTTGAAAACCATGTACTGTATACTAGCAAAATAAAAACAAATATGAAGTCAAAATACGGTACAGTATAAATGAAAACCAAACTTATGGTATTAGAAACTTGCAACAGATCAATATGTACTGTACTGTATTTCGCAAAAAGAAAAATTGCAATCAAGGAGTCATACAATAATTAAAGTAGTGAACAGGATTAAGCCTGACTACTGTAATGTTAAAAAAGTCATCAATTTTAGATTGCTTACTTGCATGAATGGTTACCATATCCAAAGTGGAATCCAAATCAACGATGGCTTTCACTACACTTTCACTTAAAGCATTTTTCTTTAGGAAAAAACACTTGAGCACATCAATAGCTTCTCTTGCGTCTTTCGTTGACAGTTCTGGTCGATCATTCTCTGCATCAGCATTCTCCTCATCATCTTCAGCTGCTTCATCTTCTTCAGGATTTGAGGGTTGAACAGAATCCAGGATATCTTCGTCCGTCAGCTCTCCACATACTGCTACATCATCATCGAAGACAACAAATTCTTAAAACTCCATTTCTTGGACGCCCAGTGTTTCGCTAACTTTGCTCCAGTTTTGACCTTGGCCTACTTCTGCGTTTTGGAGTGCTGGAGTCGGAGGTTGATCATCGTCCGCATCTTCGAGGTCCGTCACTTAAAAGCCACATTTTAAAAAACAATTAGAAACAGTTTTCTCGGTCACGTTACTCCAGGCCTTGTTTATCATCCACATCGCATTTAAAACGTTGATCTTAGTCGGTACGTCACGATCCATATCTGTCAAAAACTGCCGAACAACCTCCTTCCTATAGTTCACTTTGAAATTTTTAATAATTCCCTGGTCAAGTGGCTGGAGCTTTGATGTGGTGTTTGGTGGAAGAAATTTTACTGAGATATTTGACAGGTTTGGAACAGTTCCGTGTGCACTACAATTGTCAATAAACAGCAGGATGTTTTTCTTTTTCTTCTTCATTTCTGTGTTTACAATTTTCAGCCATGCACTAAACTCATCACCATTCATCCACGCTTTTTTGTTGGCCTTATACAGTGTTGGTAAACTGTTCACATTTTTAAAACATCTAGGTTTTTTTGACTTGCCAATAACCAAAGGCTTAAGCTTATCTTTTCCCGAAGCGTTGACACCAAGCAACACAGTTAGTCGGTCTTTGCTGTGTTTGCCTCCAATGCAAGGGTCTCCTTTAAACGTCATTGTTTTATCTGGTAGGCACTTGAAAAAAAAGTCCAGTCTCGTCTGCATTATATATATCATCTGGATGATACTCCTGAGTAATGTCAGCAAGTTTTTCTTTCCAATCGTCGCATACCGTACTGTCCACTGATGCACTTTCACCACACACATTTTTAAAAACAATATCGTTCCTTTTTTTAAATTTTTCTAGCCAGCCAGTACTAGCACGAAAATCGGCGTGTCCTAATTGTACAGCAAACTGCTGAGCTTTTTCTTGCAGAATAGGGCCTCCAATTGACAAATTTTTGTTGCGGCACTGCTTTAACCACTTTAAAGTGGCCAAACAATGAGGAAGGAAGAGGGGTGGATGGGGATTTCCTGTCGAGACAAGCTTCTGTTTGTTTTGAAAACTACGTACTATGGAGGTTGAGATCATGAGAAATTCGTCTTATAGAGGTCGCGTTCGTCTTGTATAGGTTTTGTGCTAAGAATATTCGTTTTGTAGAGGTTAATCAGTCCTAGCCCATGTCACAAAAAAATAGTCTTATGGAGGTTTTTAACCAATTACTACGTTGTATAGAGTGCTTCTAAGCATTGACCTTTACGGAAGTTTCAAAGGGATTAAAAAAAATTCGTCTTATCGAGGAAATCGTTTTATCGAGGTTCGCACTAACGAGGTTCGACTGTACAGTAATTACTGAGGCAGTACACATGGTTATATTACTGACTTGTTGGATCTTGCTAGTTTTAATAAATTTTTGCTATCTAACATGGCTAGAGTAGGTATCAAAACAGTTGGATACGAAATTTAGTTTGTCATTTATAGATTGATTGGTTTTGAATCTATCCAGGTTGGTTTTGAAATATTTGTAACTCTAGTGGTCCTCTTCTAATATCCACATGGTTTTGCCTTTTTATTTAATATGTAAATGATTTCTTCTAGATTTTCTCAGTGCAATTGTATTTATGGTCTATTAGATGTTCAGCATAGTTGGAGCTGACTTTGAATATGATATTATGAGGCAAATATTCTTTAAATCTGGTTTTAAAACTCCTTCTGGGAGCCTCAATCACATCTTTATCCAAACAACAGTAATACACTAATTGTGGATTAAAACATCAATTATTCTATTGCGGATTGTTGAATTCAAAAACCACACAGGACAAGATTTAACAAAACCAAAACTTGTGTCACTAAATACAACAGCTATCTTGAACATCCTACTCGTAACATTAAAAAAAAAAAAAATGATTTAAAATAGTATGCCTACACGTACGGAATTTCTGTGAGCCTCAACTGAAACACAAAAAACAGCAACATACCAATCCACCCCCATGCAAAATGTGGTGTATCTAAACTATACTGTGATGATGGCAACAAACACAGTTTCTATAATCGCAATTGAAAATTTTGTTTTTTCTGTAAATAATTTGAAGAAATCCAAGTTTGAGATGAAATTAGGAAACAAGATGAGTTTTAATAAAAATACATTTTACTAAAATCTATAAAACGTTTTATTTATTTATTTACTTTAACTTGTCAATCAAATCTACTATAAACACACAAACCTGAACTTTTTTCTTAATAAATATAGTATTTATACACTTCACTGATGCCGGGAAAGCAATATTTAACCATCTTCAACACGTACAACATTAAAAACTTTCAAATCAAAAATTTGTTATGGAAATTTACATTGTAAAGTGCCGACATGTTTTTCTCACCGTCCTCCCAGCGTTGCCGGATTATTCTTGTTCATTTTTGTGTAGAAACGAACAGTTTAGGCAACTCATTCTAATTATAAATAATGTGATAATAACGACGAAATATTATAATTATACTGTTATCGGCAACATACTGTGACTAAACAGTTTAGGTTAGTCCTCTGGTTTTTTTTTTTATTCTAATTATATAAAGTGATAATACGATGAAATATTATAATCATACTGTTATCTGCAACATACTGTGACTAAACAGTATAGGTTAGTACCTCTGGATTTTTTTCTTTCTAAAACTCGAACCTCCACTTTTTTTGATATTTCTCGAATTAGTCAACCTTTACTATCTAGTTACCTTGATTTATACACACCTTATTCAGTACAATAACCTATTGTTCGATTTGGCAACGTTGATGAATTTCCATTTTAAATACGCAGTTGTACTGTACTTTCTTCTATTGTTCGATGTATTTGTTTTAGTAATTTACGTTTTGTTATCACATTTTCTTGCTTTGTGGATACTTTTGGGGTTAATATTGTTTAGTTTATTTAATTCTTACGTGTTTGGTGTATGTGAAGTGATTTATTTCGTTATAATTATGTCAAATATCGCGGAAAAGTCGAAACTTAACCTATACAATTTCAACTTTTATTTCTTTCATAACTCCTACAAATATTATTTCCCGGGAAAATTTTTGTTGTTTTTAGTTGAATCAGTTAGATGTGTCCTTTCATATTATATCAAATTCCCTTAGAAATCGATTGACAAGTTAAAGTACACTTTTACCAAATTTCTTGTCTTGTGACAAAGCAGAAAATTGTCCTCACATTTTAAAAGAATGTCCTGTTTTTAAAATTTGTTACGTTTAAAATTATTGTGCTAACCGTCAGCCTTTTTCCAATATGGAGGCAGGCCATTTTCTTTTAAATTGGATTTACTTATTTTTGAAAGGCTCTATCTTCTTTGGGGTTGGAGATAAAATAATAACTCTCATTTAAAAGATACTGCAATCGTCATGTTTTATCAAGAGGCATTTAATACAAAATTTTAATGATCAGTTTCAGATTACTTTTGAAAAACTAAAAAATTAAGGCATTTAAAAAGAACTGTCAAAATTAGTACTTTTTATAGCTTTTTACTAAAATATGTGGGAAGACGTTAATCTAATATATGTGCAAATATATATAGATATATATGTTCAGGTGGTCCGTGGTTATGGTTTATCATGTTAAAGTGGGCCCTCAGATTAAAAGTTTAGGAACCATTGGCCACCGCTAGAGAATCATCATTATTTGGCTAATAATAAACATTAAACTCACTAGGCCTGTTTACCATTATTTTTAAAATTTGGGAGTGATAATGGAATATTATATGTCAGGTCTGCCAGAACCTTGAGGTTTTTTGGAAGTTTTACAAACATTCAGAACTGAAGAGAAATTGAAAGTACAATAACTGCTTTTTCAGTAGGCTACTTACCTTATAACAAAAGGAAAATTCAAATAAATTAGGTATTGTAGGCTTCTTTTTATATACAAAGAATATAGGCTATCACTTTTTACCATAGAAATATTTTTATTTAAAAAAAATATAAAAACAAACTATATTTTAATTTGTTGGCGAATAAAGTTATAGATTTTATATCACAAATGGTAAATTTAATGACTCCTTAATTGTTAAGAACAAAAAGCATTTAAAAATCAAAATGTAACAAATAGGTACTCAGTCCTGGTATTACTTCAAATTACATCTTCCGAGGTTTACTTACAAATTAATTTGTATGCAAACATTAATTAGGCTTATTTGATAACATATCTTTATGTAACAGTAGTCTTAAGATGTAGAAGATAGGAAAAGGGTCTATTTAAGATTACATTTCACTTGCAGACAGCAGTAAAAGCATAAATGAAACTTTAGCTTTAAATACAAAATTTTAACACTTTTTGTTTTAAAACTCTTGTAAGCTAACCGACTACTTAAGAATAACTGCTTATCAAGGCACAAGGCCAAGTTCTGGCCTATCACATGGAGTATGTACATTTCATGAACTCATTTGGGCTGTTTTTACTTCCTCATAACTTTCCTCTTTTATAATAATTGCATGAAAAAATATAGAACATTGGTTGAAGATACAACATAAATATACAAGGGTGCTGAAAAGTCCGGAGACACCCCTATAACTCTTTAGTGAGTGGGTAGAGAAAAGCCAAATTCATTAAATGTTTTATAAGGCATAAAAATATATGCTAACTTTAATTACCTTATGGTGATTCTGTCGAACAATCCTTGATTTGATGTAGTTTGTATTTCCTTATCACATGATGCGTTTCGACGCTTTATTCAGTCATTTTCAAATGTACACACAAATACACTTCACAATCATTTAAATGACACAAATTACAACACATTTAAAATTTATACAAATACAGGCGACGCACATTATCAGGGACCGTTCTTGAATGTGTTCAATCGTCAACTGACGTAATGTCCGGTCTGCAGATAATGGTCTCCAGTATTGGAGACAAACTTAAACAATAACCTCCTCCACAATATATACTTTTTAATGTATGAACTAAACTAGAGGTCTCTATCTTAACGCTACTGAAAATGGTGGTCGGTTTTTTTATCAATAGGCCTACTTTTAAAGTGAGGGGTCACACGATAGGGGTCTATATTAAACAAATTTGAGAACCCCAAAAAATTTCAGTTTTGAATATGGGGGCAAAGTTGCCCCATACATAAAAAGTACAATTTTATGCCTTATTAATTTGGCTTTTCTCTACACACTCACTAAACATTTACAGGGGTGTCTCCGGACTTTTCAGCATATATAATCCTCAGTATATATAATCTTTAAAATAATAATAATATCAAATAACCAATACACATTAGTTTATAATCAACAATATTATATTTATTCTTGATCTTAAATGAAAAACAAATTGGCAAAATTAAAAGTTTCGATAAAACAATCACGGTTATAAATTGAAAAGTTAAAAAAAAAACTTCACTTGGGAGATATGCACATTGATTGTATATATATATATATATTGATTATATATACTAGTGAACCTGCAATGCTTCGCTATTGCTTGATTTAATGTTAAGGGTAGTTATCCGTTATCCCATTTCATCCCGCTGACTTTTTATATAAACAATATTATAAACAGCATATCTCTAAGTATATAGATATGTAACAACCGATGTTTGAATTGAATTATAATACAGTAAGAATTTTTCTTTGAGTTTGTTTTTAGTTTTTCAATCTAACCTAAAAAAGATGTTGGTTTTGAAGTATAATAAACTGATTATACATTTGCTAAGCAAAGTTGCTATATGCTAATGAATATAAACAAACATGTGTTGCTAAGCTTTTTATTCCAACAGCTGTTTTTGTGAGTTATAGTCTTGAGTTCATAAAAAAATTCCATCGAAAAAAGCATGTTTAGTTTTTCTCGAATTATAAAATTTTCCAGGAACTTTTTTCTTTCTATAAAAACCTAATACGGACTATTACAAACTTTTTAAAACAAAAAATAGCCAAATTGGTCCAGCCATTCTCAAGTGATGCACTTACCAAAGAACAGCATTTCATTTTTTTTTTACAGTATATAGATAAATTATATTTCATAGGTTTTTAATGCCTAACCTAAATTTGTATTAAATTGTTGATCCAAATCAGCTGTTTTATTAATTATGTGTAACAATAATTATGTTAAATTGTACTAGATGTTTGAATTATATTACAGTTCCTTTGTGTTTGTCTTTATTTTGTTATTTTGGTTTAATATAAACAAGCCACACTTAGAATTGTGTTGTTAAGCATTTGATACAAATCAGCTTTTCATCTGTTATAGTGATAATTACAAATTACAAATTATGATAGTGATGAATTTTCGCAATTTCTATCCTTTAAATTCCAAAATTTACAAAATCCTTTCTTCTTCTTCTTCTTATTATTATTATTATTGTCTCTACATTATTGGACGGATGTACCTTCCAAATTTCAAGTCTCTAGTTTTAATAGAATCGGCTCTGCGTTGATCGCCAGTCAAGACATTGCATTTTATATATAGAGATTTAGGTAGAAATTATCATAAAACAAAGAATTTCCTAGAGCTACTAAAATACAAATGATTCATGATTTGAATTGTGATTATTTTTATCATAAAAGTTTTTATTGCATAAATTTATTCCCTGGTTTAAGCTGATTAAAAATATATATATACTTTAATATACATATCTTATCATTTTTTTATGTATTTTTGTAAAGGTTTCCATTACTTTTCACAAAATTTAAGGCCTGATCCCAAACTCCTCTTAACAGTGAAATTATACAAGTTTACCGTGTCTTTTTTCATACATAAATAAACTTATAAAAAATATTTGTATTATTGGCTAACATGTTATTTTCACTGAACAGCTGTAAAACAAGATGAGAACTACTCACCAGGACAGTTTTAAGTCATAGTAAGTAAAGTTCTACTTAAATGCCTGATTTCCGTAACCTTGTTTTTCAACACTTATGTAGGCCTACAATTATCTTCTAAACCATTATTCCAAAATACCTGAAATTTTTTCTGATCATTGGTACTATAGTATCAACAAAGTGTACTAGTATTTTTTTAAATATATCAAAAATAAAAATGCAATAAAAAAAACATACAATACATATTTTTTAATATTTAAAAAAAAATACAAAATTGTTTTGTTACATGTTAGTTTTTCTTATTTTTTCTTGAAACTAAAACATTTTATGTGGAATATAAGCAACAATATAATATGTTGCAAATTTCAGGACAATAAGCCAAGTAGTTTTAAAGTTATTGGTACCTAACTAACTGGTGAATTCCCCATTTAAATAGCATTGAGCTGGAAAAGTGCCCCCCCCCCCCCCTTTTAATGTACTTAAATTCTCATTAAAGTTTTTTGGAAATTATATTATTAAATACAAACTTTATATTTTATCTATAAAAATATGAGCTCATTTACAATTTATTTCAAGTGACATTCTCATTGCGACACAGATCCAGGCTTTGGAGTTTATCTTAATAATAAACTAATTCCGCAGAGTAAATATGCTAAATATCTTGGAATGCGTCTTGATGAACGTCTTTGGAAGCATCATGTATGTATGAAAGCAAAGCAAATAAAATAAAAACTGCGCTATCTGTATTAGTTAATTGGACGAAAATCCCAATTGGCTTTGTACTATAAGAGATTGTTGTATATTTCAATTATTAGACCTATTTGAACGTATGGTGCTGAATTATGGGGATGTACGAAACCCTCAAATCAATTAATTATACAGCGAATACAAAATCGTATCATTCGTACAATTACAAATGCAAGATGGTACCAAAGGAATGATGACCTTCATGCAGACCTAATCCTGAAAAGTGTGAATAAGGTAATTCAAGACTGCGCTTCTCGGCATGAAAAGAGACTTTATCGTCATGTGAACTTGGAAGCTATCCAACTTATAGACATGGAATGTAACAAAAGACGACTTAGCATCATAAACCGCAGGACTTAGTTAATATCTACATGTTTCATACATCTTATTTATGTTATATGTATTACTTATTTAATGTATGGATTAAGATTGTAATAATAATAATAATTTTTTTAAAATTTACAATTTATAGATTTATTAATCTCGGGGTCGGGATAACGTACCCGGTTTCATCCGATAATAGAAAAATTAACCATAATGTAACAACTTTAAATACCTGCACATTTAAAATACACATCTTATATCTATATATTGTCAAGACTTGAGTTCAGTTATTATATTACAATATAAACATTTAATTGGCATGAATTTTTTATTACTCAGAGGCGTCATCTGAGAGGGTTATAATCTGACTACAAATTAAGTATATATGCCCCGATTTTGAAAATCTCGACGGGAATCGATAAAACACATATGATTTCATCAGAAAAGTGTTTGCCAAAAATTTGCCCAACGGCTAATAAAAAAGTTATAGCATTTTTTATAAATTTCGTCCCATAAACAACTTTTTTTATAAACTTTCTCCGATTTTCACATATAGGGTATCAAACAAAAGATCTTAAGGAGTACTTTAATACAATATAAAAAATAATCCAAAAAAGTTCATGTGGTGCCCCTTAAATCGCTATTTTTATTTTATTTTGCTATTTTTTACACTAGCTAAGTTAGACAAACGCCTTCGCACCTAATTCTACCACAATAACGTTACGCTCAAGATTTTAATTTTGGTTTTAATTTTAACGTCGGGGTGGACACAAAAGTGCCTGTGCGACGCAAATTTAGTAAGTCATGCGCTAACGAAGTCAGTCTGACGCTAAGATAATCTGTGATACGCTAATTTTGTAAGTCAAACGCTATAACTCTTCTTCGTAAAATTTTTCTACTAAACATGGTTCTCAACTTTTCATGACTATAAAATATTATTCAAGTTTTTATATTAATTTAGAATGGATTATTTAATGATAGAATTCTACATGCAAGGCCTCGGGGTTTTATCATCCTCACTGCCACACAGTGAGTTGTCCGGTTTTTGCTTCATGATTTATCACTGCATTATAAAAGTAGTAAACATTTTTTTTTGTAAGCGTAAAAAAGTTTCGTAATTTAGTTTTTAATAGAACTGTATAAAAACATTTATCAATTTCAAATTTCTTATTTTGAAAAACACAGTTTTTATGTTCCAAATACACGACGCTAACAAGACTAGGCCTTGATTGAAACTTAATTTACTAATATATGCTTTGCCTAAAAAAGAAATATTATTATAACAAAGTGTAGAGGATAAATCAAAGAAAAGAATGGTATACTTGTCTTTCCTTAGTTCACAAAAGTGTTTGAGTTATCTTTATTTGAATAACAAAATGACATCAATCTAATAAAACTTCCCCGATGAAATACTACGGGCAGGAAGGGTCACTTGAATACCGTGGGAACCCATGCGCCAGACGGTCTCATTAAAATGCCCTAATTATGTACTTTTCATTGCCGTCTAGACAAACAAAAAACTGGTTATTTCTAGTTCAATTCCCACCATTAGAAAGGACAATCTTTTCTCTACAAAATGGTGTAAAGCAATCTGTCAAAACATGTGATATAGTAGGCGTTATATCGGTTGACAAATGGGCTGTTTCATTGGTTGAAAAACTGTCCAATCGCAAGGGTTTACAGAAATCGTTTGAATAAATCCTGTAAAATAGTGCATCTGATTGGAAGGCACCATTAGAAAGATAAAATCTTGACGAATCCAATGGTAGCTTTATAATCTCGATATAAATACTTCTGTAAGTGGGCTTGAACGTTGAAGAAGTGAGTAATAATAGTACAATTGTATGCAGATTCGCGCGCGGAAATAGCTGTAGCCCGAAAGGCATATTTTAAAACGATTACGTATGTAAATATACGTTTTACAAAAATGTTGTAAATACAAAAATTAAAGTTTAATTCATTTCCTTTCCAATGGTGCCAGTTTTATTACGATTGGATGATTTTAAGTGGATTAAATTATCCAATATGCAAATTCTCGCTAAGGTTCGAGCGGGTTGCATTTGCGCCCGAGAGACTGCAATCTACCACTTTGAGGGTTAAGGAAAGTAGGCCGAATGTGAATTGAAAATGTTTAATTTTGACCAAGTTAAATTTTCTACGTTTCTGCAAATCTATTTATGTCCAAGGATACATTGGGTTTTTTAGTTAAATTTTCTACGTTTCTGCAAATCTATTTATTTCCAAGGATACATTGGGTTTTTTTGTAATTATTATAAATTTTATTAGCCACGATGTTTTAGAAATTCTTAATTTGATTTAAAATGTCGTTCGTGGTTGGTCTTATTTAAGCTTGTAAAAAGATTTATAATAAACTGTTCAAAAGATACCGGGGTTCAAATAGTAAAAATTTTATGACTCACTTATTCACTGATCAATATTATTAAGTATTTTCTATGAGCATAGAGACTTACAAATAAAGGGAAAAATATGGATCTGCAATTAATTTTTTATTCAAAAAACCTTATATTCAGGTCAGGTAGGGGTTTAAGGACGTTTTGAACGTTTTCTTTTATAAAATTTGTAAACTTTCTCAACATACATTGGTGAATTTATTCTAAATGGCTTATAATCAAATTGAGGCGAAAAACCTGGGTGGTTATCATTACCTGGGTTTTCCTTCTTATTAAATTATTGGTCATATTGATTTTTATTTTGAAACTGCCTTCAATGTACCATTGTTGAATTTGTTCTTTCTTTAATGAATCTCTAGAAAAAACATACTCTAAACTTATTTTAAATAAAATAACTCTTTTGTCAGCCATTTTGTTGTGGGTGGTCTGAATTTAATTTTCTGTATGCAATTTTCTTGTCTGACACACATTAAAAAAGACGGATATCACATGCCTATACTTGCTATTTGAAATTTGTTATCAACCACCAACTCCCCAAAATTAGTATTTTTAACCTGAACTTTGCTTTTCTAGGTTTGTACTCTCACCTAAAATCATTGTCATGTCGTAAATAGAATTCAAGTATCCCAAATATTTTATAAAATAAGAGGGAGTAGTTGTTTTTTCAGCCAACCTATATAAAATATGCATAGGCTTATGCCAAATTTGAATTCAAAATCTTACTAATCCCAGGTTGTTTTTTTTTTATAATATAAAATGGTGGATTGTCTGTAAACAAAGTTTGCTTGTATTGATTTGTTTTTATTCTGTAATAGGAAAAATATGTGAACTATTGTAGATATTGTATAGCTGCCTCCTTGAATTAATAATTCAACCAATGGTATTGCATAAAAAATCAATCGTTTCAATTAACAAATAGGCCAATTTTGTATGTAGAACAAAAAAGGTCAATGGTTAACGAACCTCTAAAAAGTGTAAACAATATGTTAATATGCTAAAAGGCATATTTTAAGAATGTTGGGCAGTCTTGACTTTGGCCTAGTGAGCCAATAATTAAAACTATTTCTTGCTTCTAATTATCAATAAGTTATTTGTATAATGTGATTGCAGATAAGCATAGGCACAGATAAAGACATTTCATTGTTGTGGTTTTATAATATGTTACACCTGTTATTTACTAAACTGTTTGTCTAAATGAAACAGTTAATTTAATAAAAATTTTAATATAAATATTATTTTAAATATTTTTAGAATAATATTGGCTTGATATAGAACTAACTAAATCACTTATTATTATTCTGTTATATGACAGTTTGATTGTTCTAAATAGGTAATGCTATATTAAAAGTGTATCAGTTACTGTCATTACCAAAACCTATAGTATTAGAAAGTAATATTTACAAATCAGCTAATACCATTGCCTTTGAAACCTACTGGCCTAAATAATATAGGGGAATAGGTGAAATGTGCATTTTTTTATTGGTTATTAGTATTACTATCAAATTAAGAGAATCATGGAAAACCATACTGGACAGTTTTTTTTTACCAAGATTGTGATACATTTATCGTTATGTGGTGCCAAAAGAGGTTTCTGTGTAGTAGGGTTGGCAAATGATTTTAGGAGGCAATATTCAGTGTTTGTGTAACTTTATATAATTAATTAATAAAAGCAAACACAGTTTAAAACACGAAAAACTTAATGCTAAACTGTTTCTAAGGCTAATGTTTGTTTGTTGCTATTTTATAACAATAATAAAGTCAACAGAATCAGCTGGTGCCGATTGTTACTATATCATCACAAACAATACGACAGACAACAAAACTCAAATCAGCTGACGCCTACGAATCAGCTGATTTGATTAATCAGATGGCAAGATATAGTTTAGTAGTAACTAAAACTACTCTTAAAAGTATGTACCTATAGCATAAATTTAATAAAAATTTGTGTAAACAAACAGCTTTCTGTGTCAAAATAAATTAAATGTATTTGCAATAACATATTGTTTATTTTGCATTGCATTGCCGTAATATCCTGGACATCGTCTCCAACAGTGGCGTGCACTGTCTGGTGAAAAATGCCATAAGCCCGTTATTCTCTAACTAATTTCTAAAACGAAAAACTCCAATCGATAGGAAATTAAATTTGCTAAAAAAAGCTATTCTTCACATTTTTCCAAGAAAGGGGTAGTTTTTTCCGTTATTTCCGTTTGAAAGTTTTAAACGGCCACCATTTTGACAATATTGAAGTCAAGCCAACATAGCTTTTTCCCATGTAAATAATACTAATACAAACAGTTCATACAAATTTGGTATTATTTTGTTCAGTAATTTTGTAGATATGAATTTTTAACCCTAGAACCGGCGGCTTTAATGAAAATAGATTTTTTTGCGTGTGCAAACATTTTTTTAAAAATTTGCCAAAAATAGTAAATGAACCCCAATACAAAAGTGTTCCATAGCTTTTTTGTAGAGAAAGGTTCAAATAATTTATATATGCCAGTGAAAAAATGATAGATGTAAAATTTACAAAGTTATTAGCTCAAGAAACAAAAAATGTTCAGTTACGAAAAATAAAAGTTCAACTTTAGGTCTACATAAAAAGTAGTAAATATTTTTTGTAATTTTTTCCATAAATGTAAAAAAGTTTCGTAATTTAGTTATAAATAGAACTGTATACAAATATTTATCAATTTCAAATTTCTTATTTTGAAAACACCAGTTTGTATGTTCAACTACAAGGGTGCAAACAAAACTAGGCCTGGTTTGAAATGTAATTTAGGAATATATTTGCTTTACCCAAAAATTAAATATTATTATAATAAAGTGTAGAGAATAAATCAAAAAATTGAACTGTGTACTTGTAAATTGTTATTTCATAAAAGTATTTGAGTTAGCTTTACTTGAATCACAAATGAGATGAAACAAATGAATCCTCGTGCGGACAAAGGAAATTCAAAAAATGACTGTTAAAACAGCCGTGTTTTCCGAATTCAAGCGGTACGAATTCTGAGCAAGTCTGTATTTTCAACTGCTGTTTGAATAACATCTAAAAAGTCAAATATAGTTTGCTTTACACCAAATGAAATATTGAACTTTGGTCTATAAATAGATATCAAAAAGTCTATTGAAATAATTTGAACTATAAAAGATATCTCGAATGCAAAATGTGCTGTTTTATTGGTTGAAATCTGCTCAATTGCAAAGGTTTACAGACAATTCCACATCTTTATAACTAAGCAAGTGACTTTTGATTTGATGGCAGTTTTAGAAAGTTAAAATCTTAAAGAATCCAAAGGTATCTCTACATTATTGTCAAAATATCCTGGTCGAGCGCAATTCAGCTTTAAAGAAGTGACAAAATAGAGCATAATTGCTTTGTATTTCACGCGCGGCAAAACGTTTACAGAAAACTAAAATTTTTAGAAAGAAATGTTAAATACAAAAATTAAAGTTTGAAATATTACCTTTCCAATGGTGTTTGTTTTTTTGAGATTGGAAAATTTTTAGTGGGTCAAATATTCAATACAATCACGTTTTGTGCGATCTGCCGGTTCCAGGGTTAATAAAAAAACCCATTAAATTTTGCTCACAGTAGATCTTTATAATCTTAAATGCTTATATTTGAAGTGCTCTTTATTTTGTTTTGCTTTGTCACTTTGTAAAATAAAAAATATGGATTTGTATAGTTCTGTGTAAATTAAATGCTTTTTTGACTAACTTCCAGTAAACAAATGTGTAATTTCGGCAATGCAGTACTGCCCTTGCAGTTTAGTTAGAATATTCCAGAAACTCAATTAAATTAAAATAGTGAGCTACTAAATAACAGAAACTACTTATTGAATAGTTGAAAAGTTAAAGAGGAATACATTTTATCTAGGTATTAGAAGAACTTAATTATGTCTCAATTGAGCTATTAAAAAATGTTAAATAATCAACAAATCAAAGTCGGTGAGTTACAACGAATTTGTCTATCTTCCCTCTTTACTTTCCATGTATGAGGTGAGACATTAAAACATTATTTTACACTTAACTTTTTTTTATTTGGTTTAAAAAAGCACCTCCATTTATAATATTATCGCAAACTATGTTAAAGTGAAGGGTCTTTGTGACATAATGATGGAACCATAAGGGTTGTGTATTACACATTAGATTTATTATGATACAGTTTAAAAAAAATAATTATTAACAAGTAGAAAGATTAAGTAAAACTACTGCATAAATTTACAATTGATTTTAATAGAACATAAATTGTTATTTGTTTTAGTTAAATAACAACAGTTAATACATTACTTACATTTCCATAGAATTTTTTACACTGTGTAAAAGCATAGCAGCTGTATAAACAAACTATGTACGTTATGTAAGTTATTTATTAGGAGCTAGTTTAAATACAGTTTATGCAACTGGTATTTTTACTATAACTGGGGTGGGAAATATTTGGCTATCAAAAAATATATTTTTTTTATGATTGTTTGAAAATAGTTTATATAAGGATATCAAAACTATTCAAATGTGTTTTTGTGGTATGTATTTTTCAAGATATTTCCATAATGTTGCTAAAAATCCTATTCCCAAAAGTACTGCAGCTAAAAATTGTTTTAAATTTGCTGTATAGAGGTACTTTAACCTTACACAAAAACTGTAGTGAATCCAAACTTTTGTGATTGTTCATCTCCTTTCCATCGTCCCCATCACCAATATAACCTGTATTCTTATCATGGTTATAGTTGTTGGTTAAATGGTTAGTTTGGTGTATTTTACAAACAGGAACCTGTGTTTTCTCTCAAATAATAATAAACTATTGAAATAAATACCAAGTAATTAATAACCTTACCTAACACACAATTTGAAAAACTACATCAGATTCGAGTTCTCTCTCATAAAAACCCCTGCATAGTGAATTTTGTCCAAAGTTTTCCTAATTAGGTCAACATACATGATCAGAGGCTCTTTGGTTAGTGCTAAAATTAACATTTCCATCACAACTCGCAAAGGAATGAGCAAATTTAAAATTCTGTTTCCTGGTGCATTCCCTTCACCTAAGTTTAAAATTTCAGATCTCTGCGTAGATTTTTTTGACCTCTTCCTTATTATTTATTACACATATATTGACAAATAGATGATTTGTTAGTATACATTATTTTGGTAAATCTTTTGGGACAACTAGTACTAATGGAATCTTTGGCGAGTTAAACTTACACTGCTCCAGTTTATTTTATAGTTCATTATTTCCGAACTTGCTGACCTTTAATTGATTTTCTTCTCAATAACTGCCCCTTAGCAAAAGTGGGGCCATGCGAACCTGTCTCACGGCGGACATGGAGGAACCTGCCTCTCTTGTACAGCCATGTGTAGATGTGTGGGGGTTTCATTGCAAACTGCCTTGGGGTTGTTGGGGACAAATAACAACAAACCAGAGACTCTTGTTTGCCACTTAGCAATACTGCAATATTTGGAGGTGTTAAAGGTGTATCTAATGTTGGAAGTTATAAGAACATTAAGTTTTAACCAATATTTTAGGGTTGAAATAGTGTACAACTAAGAGGTGGCTGACTGGTAGTAATGCAGCAGTACTAAAGTATGGTATACCGATGGCTCCAAATTGAAAAGCAGAGGTTTGGCTGGGGTCCACAGCCTACAGGCTCCTCCTCATTAATTTTTCTGGTGACCTTTTGCATCCTAGAAATCCCAAAAAGAGGTTTTAGGGATACTTTCAAAGGATTTATATCCTTTCAGATAGCGAAGTTGCTTTAAAAACACTTTAATCATTCATCTTTGAATCCAGGTTAATGTAGAACTGTTTTAAAGTTTTGAATGAAATGGCGGTGAACAATGCCACTATAAAGTAAATATTCATACGGGTCACCTTAGGAATATGGACGAAGGCTGGACAGAGTAATGTTGGGTCCCACCAGTGAGTCTTAGTTCTTGGGCTTAGTTATCAACCGGTCTTCGGATTAACCGTCCTAGCCCATGGAACAACAGTGGTTTTTTTCTCTTACAGATTATATTACAGTAACTGGCCGAAGTCTCAAACATTGATTGTTTGACGGGCATTTTCTAGAAAATAAAGCTGGGTGATGCAACTTTAGGTGTGCAATGTGTGTTAGTGTTGTAGCAAACAGAATGGGGGAGGGGGAGCGTGAGTTTGATTCCCCTCTTGCTTCCGCAACTGTATTTTTTCTTAGAATCAATTAACAAAGCGGCGTCCTTTCTTTCTTTTTCTTCGTCTGTTGCTTTGTCGGAACCTTTACTGAATTTCGTGGGAGCAAAATATGTAATATTTGTAACATACTGTATTGCGTAATATGTTGAGCAGCAAAAAGATTAAATGGCATTAGGCGTGATTAACGTACGAAATTAGAGAGACTTGGCATTAAAAATCTTTGAATGTTAAAGAACAGATAAAATAACTGTTTTTTTTTTTATAGAGTATATGTAAATTCAGTTTTCAAAGTTTAAAATGTTTAATTCGTTGATGTTTGTTTATGTATGTGGTACATACAATAAAATGGGTTGCAATAACGTCTTATTTGCTTGTATATCTATAAAATATGTAGGTTATTTTTTAACAAAAATCTATTTTTTACGGGAACCTCGGATCAACCGGCCAAACAGGTAACCGGCCAGGGTCTCGGTCCCGACCAGACCGGTTAAGAGGGGTTCTACTGTAATTTAAATTAAACAAGATGATATAGTTGAAGGTTTTAATCCTCATATTTATTTTGACAGAAGCTCAGAAATTACATAAATAATGGAAAATGTGTTATAGTGATAGATATTAGTAAAGCATTTTATAGCTTTGATCATGATATTTTAATGGATAATGCTGGTATAAAGGGAGTTGTACTTGACTTGTAGTTTAGGAGTTAATTTTGTTAATAGACAGCACTGTGTTCTAGTTGATGGTAAAATTAGTATCATGGATGTGGTAGAATTTGGTGTTCCCGAGGGATCTGTTTTAGGAGCAATTTTATTTATAATTTATATTAATGATCTCTGCAAGGATAATGTTAAAGGTTCTCTTTCGGCTTTTGCTGATGACACCTGTCTGTGCTATGTAGGAAACTGTTGCAAGAAAATAAGAGAAGCAAGCATTGCAGATTTGTGTTTACTCCACTGGGGGTTTATAAAACACAAAATGTTGCTCAGTCATAAATAGAGTAATTATGTTAACTTTAAATTGAGAGGTGAAGCGAACTTTGAAAGTCCAATTAAATGTAATTTTTAAATCTTCCATCTTGATGCGATATACTGCATGTTGTATAGCAATCTAGTTCAGTAAATTATCAAGGTATTTTTGTTGATTGTAAACTAAACTGGAAAACTCATATTTCATACATGAAGAGTAAGTTAATAATAGTCTTATATTGTTTTTCTTTTTGAAAGACGTTTGTCCTCAAAGTATTTTATGGCAAGTGTATTTTGTTTTATTTCACAGTAGAATGACATATGGAATTGCTTTATTTAATTAGGCCTACTTGTCAAATGAATATAACAACATTTTTTATAACTAAAAAACGAATTTTTAGAGTTTTAAAAGGGAAATATAAAAACCAACATTCCCTGTTTCTTTTTATGGACCTCTGATTATAGCCAATAAAATATAAGTATATTTATAAGGTAATACAGCTGCTCCAAGTCTGGATAATGATTATAAATTAAAACTTCAAAATTCATCACGTTTAAAGATTACAAAGCCAAATATTACTTTTTTTACAACGACTTTTAAGTCTATCGCACCCGAGAACATTTGTTCAGTTACCTAATTATATTGAAAATAGTTTTCTAAAAAATATATAAAATGGTTGCTTAAACTGTCTGAGGCTGATTTCATATTGAAAATTATGAAATAGATTAAATATACCCACCATTTGAAATATCTATTACAAACCTAGACAGAGTATACGTATATTACAATTTTAAATCTTCACAAATATTGTGTATTGTAAGTTTAAGTATAAAGATCACTTGAATCTGATATATATTTTATCTTAATTTGTTGTTTTTGGAACTGTATTCCTCTACACAAGCATAGCCTTATAGGTGCCTTTTGTTTCTTTTTATTTATGATTTTTGTTTGTGTGTGATAAAGTCTACATATGTTTTTTGCATTGTATATATACATATATTTATATATATGTATGTGTTATATTTCAGATATAGGCATTTTTAAGTTTGTATTTTAAAGTCTGTAATCAGTATTTCTTCATTCAATAATTTTTTTATATATGTATAAATAAAAGTTACAATAAATGTTCAATTTTCAAATATCTTACTCGCTGCTTATCTTCTACCGATCTGTATAAGGATGAGTTTAATTTTTCAACCCTACAACGGAACTAAATCATTTTTAAATTATAATTTTATGTATAGGTCTATATGCTGTAAGAATCTATTAATCAAAATTTTCTGGTCAAACTCAATTTAGTACTGCACAGTTGAATAAATCACAAAAAGATTATATTTAATTGACCAAACAATTCAATTGTTTCATTCATACTTATCTACAAACGTAAGCTCATATTGGTTCTTTCTAGGCCAGAGCGGACTCAATGTTTAAACTATCTGAGAGATAGCTTTTGTTTTACAGTTTTGAGTTTTTCTAGAACAAGTTACCATATTTTTGTACTAGTTTCAACAATTAAATTGTTGTATAGAAATAAACAGCTCTGAAGTATTTATCTAATATCTGGATTAGTAATGTTGTTATTTGGAATTGATTAGTTGACAATGACCCAATAGGGTCCAGAATACAAAATTCTAAAATGTTAATTTTAATTTATTCTTGTAAAATATTGCATGATAGAAAATGACGTCATACACAGATGCCTTCGCTAGTAACTTTCAGTGGCAAATATTGGTCACAGATCCAGATGCGATAGAAAGTCGATCTGTGGATCACAAGTGGCCAATCGAGCAGACGAAATAGAGGTATCTGTGACTGATGTCATAGAGATAGATATAATATTATGAAATGTGTGCTGGGAATAATGATGCAGATGGCACTGGTCAGCTATCTTGATTCTTCAATAGTTGTCTTCTGCTTTGTTTACCTTTTCGATGTAGACATTTACAAAAATGATTGATAATTGGTTATAAGTTATAACTTTTTATTTTAGTTACACGAAACAATCTAAATAATAATAAAATTGGTACTAATTTATAATAACTAAATAAATTCTCTTCGCAAATAAATATTTAGATTTTATTTTTAAATTAAAAATTTGTCGATGCAATTACGACCAAACGTGTTGTTAGATTTTCTTCATATTTGTCATAAACGTTCCTTGAAGTCAGGAAAAACTACGTATGTGTAAGGATTTTTGTAAAATAAACCAGTTTTAGTAATATGATTATAATACACCTTTTAAATGAACCCCAACGCACATTACTTAAATGGTTTGATTGCACTGTGTCATTGGTAGATGAACGATTAAAGTTAATGACTTCAGTTCTGAAGATTCTTGGTTTAATCTTGTGAATCAACAAACTTTATATTTTACATTCTCAAATGTTTTCAATATTAATAGGCCTATGTGTCATAATCTATTCTTGGTTCGATCTCATGAATCATAATTTTTTTTTACTATTTCAAATGTCTTTAATATCTTAATCGAAAGAAACAAAAAATTAAAAACTGATACTACGAACCAAATAAAACTTAGTTAACCCTTTCCGCTCGCAGCCCGCGTAATGCGTGAGTTGGTAAAATATCGCTACAGACCGCGTCTGGCGCGGGAACGTCGTTGCGTGGCAATGGATCATTTGTTTTTATTTGGTTGTATTCTACTACGCATGAAACATGTGTACTGGATAGTAGTGGAACCTAGTGAGTCTTCTCTGAACTATTTTGAGTTCTTTCTATTGGTTCTATGTGGCGAACAAACCATCTGTAAAACAAATCACTGAGCTACATTGAGTCAGCTGTTTCAGTTCTGTCATAGGCTAACCTGTATCGTATCGCGCGTTTCCCAGTGCTATGTTGTTGAACACTTGGTTGATTTGTTTTGATTTTGTTCGAAGTGTCAAAATGAGAATTGTATTATTTAGTATTACGTGCTTTTTAGTAGTTGTAGTCAACTTGTAAATAGTTTGTTTTTATGTGTAAAACTGTGAAAACTTCCTATATTGTAGGCCTAAAATGCTCTAAACCTATAGTTTTTTGGCTAGAGACCCTATAAAAATGAAATAATCATCAGAACTTGAATATACCTAGCATAATAATTATGTTATTACAAATATTACAATTAGAGTGTAGTACTGCAATTTTGCCATAAAATTAATTACAAGTAGATGGCAATCAGTGCACTGTTCTATTGAGAGGGTTAAGATGTGTTTAAAAATGTAGTTTAAACAAAATTATAAACGTATGGCATAAATAAATATAATCGGTAGGAAAACTCTTATTTTACAAACCTTTATACAAATTAGTTATAAGCAGCTAAAGCAGAAAGGTCTTAAAAAAGTAGTTAAATGCTTCGATTTAGGCGTAGACCTTTACCAATTTATTTCTTCAAATTTTACATGAATATTCCTTAAATGCATCTAAAACGACGTGAGCAATAATTTTTATTTCTTGTCTTTTTTTGTGCAGTGCAAGGAGGGTTGACAGAAAACAAAATGAAAATGAAAAAAATTATTAGTTGCATAATAGGTTTAGTGATTGTGAATTTTCTATCAAATCTCTAGCTAGAATCTTAAGGATAATGCCAATTTTTTACATTTAGATATACAATTATATTACTGATTATGTCGATATTACAAGAAGACAATGTGAACTGAGGCGAAAGAGGTTTATGAAAAGATACATTCGTATTGAGGAAATTTGCGTTGTGATTGGATTAAACAGATGCAAAATAATTAGTTAAAAATTGATTTGATAGGTCCTGAACATTATTGGATTGAAACGAAAATACTGTACCTTTATCTAATCCCGTTTGATATCTCCCTAACATTAAATTAATATTATGCCATACCATATGTTTTGAGGATCATTTCTGTTATTTGTTACCATCCAAAAGTAGAAACAATGTGGAATGCGTACTGAGCCCAAATTATGGATGGCACATACATTAAGATTATTAGATGTAAAAGTTTTCAAGACACAAAGATTTACCTTAATAGCGAAGTCGAGATATCTGAAATGTTCCTTGACAGGTTATTGGATAAATACAATTAATGTACACATATTATAACAATAAACTTTTAGTTTATTAAAAAAAATTGATACGCCCTTAATTATAATAAAAGATGAATATGATATACGCCCCAAAAATATGCTAACAGATTGTTTTATTTAGTTCCCTCCCTTACAAAAAAATTAAAGAAAAACCCACCCTGTATTTAATTATATTATTTAAATTTAGACTTAGTTAATCAAAGAAGGAAAGAAAATTTGCTTATGGCACACATGGTCTTAAACATTAGTTTATACAATAGTACTTACACAATAATTAGGTATATTCTAAGTTGGCCAACGTTTATTAAAAAAAAATATATATATGCGCATTATATGTAAAAAAAACTGCAATTTCAAAAGAAGTATAAACAAAATAAAATAATATAAATTTTTGTACTTAAGGTATTACTGAAATTATGACGTCATTTTATTTAATGAAACAAATTTTGATTTCTGACCCTTGGGGTCCGTAGTATTTAAAAATAGGTACCTCACCGCCCTTATTATTTAATAAAGAACATATATATTACAGAATCATATTATTTTAATTACATAAAAATTGTTTAAAAGCCCTTTTATATTTCTGAAAGTCACTAAGTTTTGCTAGTTTATTATAAGTTCATACTGATTATAATAGCCTTTTTCTTTTTATTTTTATAATAAGTTATTAATTAAATGATCACACTTTTTCTTTGAAACAGCGTAGAAGTAAGCTGTAGTAGCGAAGGTGAAGTTCACATTTAATTATAGGTGGATATGCATTAGAAGTCGAAGTTAAACTCAGGAACTTAAACCAGATTTCTCTAAAGGACCAGAACATAATATAGGCATTAGTTGTTTTATATAGCCAAAAGTAAAATATTATGTTAGAATAAAATTACAGCATGTTTACAGCAGCCATGCTGTAATTAGTCCTGTTGTAATTTGTCTTAACATGTCAATTTGATCTAATATGACTTTATAATTTACAAGTTTCACTAGTAATTAAAAGATCAAGTGTTAATTGGTACAGAGTTACACTTTGGCTCTGGCAATCTAAAAGAAATATGCTGTTTTAATTAACTTGCTGAATTATAGTTGGTGCAGGAATTCTTTAGAGCATAGTTTATAACTTATAGTTAACTTTACATGAACTCACTTCAGTTAAATTGTCTATTTTCCAGGCTAATCAGTTAAAACACTGTTCAGGCTATATTGTATAGTTCAGGCTTTACAAAAATATCAAAATTTGTGGGGTTAATTAAAATTATAAATTGCCTTTTACAAAACACAATAGGTTACACGCAACAAACAGTAACTAATATTAACAACATTGAAATTATGGAAATATTCAGATATCTATATGCTACATATTAAATAAAATTAATTATTTTACCTGGTGTACGGCTTATTAAAGCATTTGGTAAAGAAAACTCTCTACATGATGTGGAAACACAAGAAGCAAGACGTTAGCTTCTGCACAGCGTTGTTAGTCAAACTGATATGATAAAAGAAAATGGCGAAAGTACTGCGAACGGCAACCTACTGGAACGCTACGGGTCCAGTCGGTGCTGCGGTGTCCAAGTTAAGTACTACGAAAAATGCCGGTGGCCCCTGCAAGTAGGTGTGTATGTACGCCCCAATGTATTGGTGTATGATATGAAGTATGAGGTCGGGCAAATTTAGAGTGAAAACGTAACATATTAGAAAAAAAACTTTTCATAAAAATCTGCAATAGAGAGCAGATTTTATATTTTCTTGTGAAGTCTACTGTACTGTTTAAAAATTTTATGAATAATGCTTTGTCGTCTTTAATAGTCTATTCTAATACAGTTTGCATAGTTCATTTTGTTTTACTCGGTACTTGTCACTCATACTCTTTATCATATATATTATATTATTTCTCAAAGGTGTTTTTTTGTGGCAACACCGTCTCTCCTATAATTCTTCATCAAAATTATTGATTCAAACATCATTTTAAAGCTTTTGTTCCTCGCTATTGTCAAAAAGTAGACAAAAAAGCTTAAAATTAATATTTTTGTAAAAAAATTAATTTTAAAACTTTCATATGAAAGTTTATATGATTCCTAATGAAAGGTGTCATCTATTAATAATCTGTTTAACTAATATGACAGCTGTTAGTTAGATTATTTACATTCTGTATGCAAGTGTAGTCCATCATGCAATCAATCAAATTAAATCAACATAAAGCGTTATATTCATTATTAAGTGTTATTTATAAACCAAACTAAATAAATAAAATTAATTAACTGAATTAAGTCAACATATTAAATCTAAATACTCCTAACTTGTGAAATATTCACACGGGTCAGCTAGTTATAAAATAACCTATGATTGTAATTTTTACTAATTTTTCTAATGTTCAAAGTTGAAAAAGCTAAATTATTCACTTAGACACCATGAATACAATTTGTTGATAATAATTGGTTTATTTAAATTTATGAGTTAAGAAACATACAATACATTTAGTTACAATAATCTGTTGTCGGAAAGTTCAATAAACTTATGATTTTATTAGCCTCGGTTAAAGTTCATTTAGTGGGCACATATTTCTCTATTTGAAATTATCTCTTTAAATTATTTCTATGAAATTATCTCGGGGTAGGCACTCGGCTAGGTTTAATATATTCCTTGAAATGAACGCATTTTTTTTTTTTTAAGAAAAACTTTACTGATAAAATAATGTTCAGAACGAAAATCAAAATGGTGGTTTATTTAAGAATATTTGTTAGGAAATGTTTGGATTGGTTTTGAAAAAGGATTAAAAGTTCTTTTATTCGGTGATCCAAGGTTCATAGATTTGTATAATTAGAGTTTACCATTCTCTGTTAATTGATCGGCACTGATTCTATTATTATGACTTAGAAAAAATTGAAAAACGTTTAACACACTGTAATACACATCTTTACACTTTAATGGCTAGGCGGCTTCTGTTCAAAAACGACGCCAACTTTTGCTCCATAAAGCTTTATATGGAATCGGGGTTCTCACTTCCTTTTCGATGGGCAAGATGGCTTCTTATTTCTCCAGATTGGTCTGCACAGGTAGATGTGCGCGTTTGTTGTCCTGGCAACGTATTACGTGGTTCTGACGTCAGTGCTGTTTTGATGGGATTCTCCAAAATAGTTCGTCTTATCTTGCAGTTTTTAATAATTATTTCTTTGAATTTGTAATTATTTTGGGGTTACTAGTTCGTTCTGATAATGTTATAATTATTACTAAATACTTATTACTTTGGATAGAATGATTTTAAATCGCGAAACGTATTAACTGACATTGGAATGCGGTTCGATATTTTACAGTAATACAACAGCTGTTCCTTATATCCTATTTAGGCTTACTCATATCTTAATATTGTGACTTGCATATCACTGATTTTTATAATTGTTTCTAATACTAAAGTCTACCCTGTATAATTTTACAAAGTTTATAATTTAATTTGTGTTTGCTAATGTTCACTCTACAGATTATATTACAATTAACTATCGGTTCCCAATTTGAGTTGCCCAAGCCTATTTTAGTTAACAATCGTGTTTTGTATTTTCAATGTTTACAAATGGATTTCGGACTGTGTTTAATTATGCCATGTTATAAATAGCATGTGAGAATTTACTAATTTATTTGTGGTTATTAATAAATGTGAATCTAGTGTTTATTTATGGAATATTAGTTAATAAAGGTAATGTTTTGATAGGAGGTTACATTTTGGTGAGGTTATACATGTTTCTAACTTAGCCTAGTTCTAGCTTATTTATCTTATTATGAATATACACTACTATAATTAGTTTTGAGATTTAAGTACGGGATTATTAATTTCATATTTGCATTTCTATCAACTATTAGGTTAGGCTATTTGACTTTAGGTGTTTTCTGAAAGGTTATGCTTTATCTAAGAATAGGCTACAGATCTACTCTTTCTGTATTTGGTTATGGTTTTGGGATTTGTACTGTTATATAGTCTTATATAAATATTTATTGAAAGTAATAATCATTCATTCAAAATTATAAAAGTACATAAAAATCAATAAATAAACTTCTGAAATAGACATTAACTCTCATTATTATGTAGGCAGTCTGGTTGTTATTTCCACATAGACTTAATGCTTATCATTTTTCTGTTTCTCTAGATTAGTGTATACTGTAATATAGTGTAACTGTAAAGAAGGCGTTTTATATAACCTGAGTTTTGGTTGACCCGAATTGGGGTTCTTCTTTATATACAACAAATATTACCCACATCACATGAGCGAACTTGATACTCGATGATAAATAATAGTAAGGCTTTCAGTTGTGGAATCAGTACTAGTCTGAATTTGCTATTTGGATATATTATAAAGAATGTGAATGAATATTTTGATAATCAGATGTAACTATTATCTTACTTCAAAATCATACAACTCTGAACGGGATATCAACTTAATATCAGTATAAGTTGTTAAATGAAGATAGCGGCTACATAGTTTCAGTACACCTGACTTTTTACTATCTTTTGGTTATTAAGATACTAACTATTCTACTATATTAAAACTCCAATGTTTGTCCATGTCTACAATTTCAGGAACGGAAAATATAAGCTAGGGATACTTAAAGAAGCAAAATGACACCAAAGGCTTTTATCTAAATTTGTTGCATCGTACGGTGACTCGGTTTTTCGTTTATTATTTAGGATAAACTTGTTTTCTAAGACATGTTTTGTAATAGTTGCTTTCAAACTGTCATTATGTTATAAAAATGTATAAAACCTATGTTATTTATTACTAAAGTGTTATCTAATTGTGTATGTATTTATTTTATCCAGCAGAAAACCTGCGATGTCCAATACATATATTGCTGATAGCACTGATGACACAAAATCGGATGATACTTTGATCATTATTGTAAATGCCGATGGTACACTATCAGTAGATCCTGAAACATTGCAGAAACTTATAGGTATATATTGTTTAATAGTGTTAGATAAGATTTATCACTTAGTTTTTAGAAACTTGTATTTCATCACAATTATGTGGTAGACTGATCTCTGTATTTATAGGACTAAGAAGGAAATTTATAGGGTATTTCATATTTCCCAACTAGAATTTAGTGAATTATTAACAATTTTGTACTATTTCTTTCACACTCCGATACAATTGTATTACATCCTGCCACTTTGATGGAATCATATTATCTCCTGGGTGTGTAACGTTAATGGTTACAAAAATATTTAAAAGTGAAAAGATTAAAACGAAAATTGAAGTCAGTATTTATTTTAAGATAAAATTTAAAAAAATTATGCGTTAAAAATACAATAATATGTGAATTATTACTAAATTTGATTAAAGGTATTACTTATTTCCTTGAAACACTTGACTAATATTTGATTTACTTTAAAAACAAAATAACTTTCTTCACAATATCATTTATTCAATGCTTCATGGCGTCAAAACTATAATTGTTTTTCCTTTCTACGCGAACACAATCCTAGTCGACACCATTTTTTTCAATTTCGCATATCATTGCTTAATTAAATAATTTACTTTCTTTTATGAATTTAACCTTCGTCGGGGGAAGTCTAACTGAAATGGTACTTACTTAGCATGACTGTGGTAATAAATGAAATTTAAGACATCGTAGCGATTAACTTGAAAGACTTACTCATTTCAATGTACATCTTAGTACAAGAAAATGGTAACATATACATAGTACAAAATAACATCAAATAATATTCACATTAATTATTATAATAAAAAGAGAAGCAATCTATTCTATCCCAATGTTCAAATTTTAAAAAGTGACATAAATTAATAACTTCTTATCCTTGTGTATTATTTTAAGGTGGACCCATATCACACTGTTTCTATTCAGGGTCATTCCGTGTGAAATCAACACACCTATTTTACCACACCCTTTCAGATATTAATGAAATTTGGTACACCCAAAGTAGGGGTTGAGACTAAAGAAAATACAAAATTTCAAGTTTTTGTCTAAAACGGTTTCCAAAATACGGCCATCTAAAGTTTTCAAAAATCGGTCAAAATCTCGATGCGGCAAAACGTTTAAATGGTCATAACTCCTCTCCTGCTACAGTTAGAAACATGGGAAATGTGTCATTTTTTAGCTCTTTTTATGCCTTTTTTAATGATATGTAACACATAATAGGTTAAGAGAACATCATTTTTTCAAAATCAAAAATAAATTTTGAGTTCAAATATTTTAAAAAACACAATTTTAAAAATTTTCAAAAAAATATATATAATGGGTCATATTATTACTAATTTGTATACCAAATTTGGTTATGGGATTGCAATGGGTTCATAGTCAAAATAATATAAAACCGAAGGTGGCTTTTGACTAATTTTACGTATTTTTGTCTAGGCTGTATAAAAGGTTTTTTTATACTTAACTGCAAAATGAAAGCCAACCTTTACCATTTCAAATAGGCTATTTCAAACACGTTGTAATTTTATTACCTTAATGACAAAGCTTAATTTAAAAAATAGTATACTTTTATAATTTGTTGTAATTATTTAAATTTTGTCAAAAAATAAATGATATTGTACTCAAACTATTTTAATTGACTAAGAATTAAAATAAAACAGAAATATTATCAACAATTTTCATATTTATAAACTTTAAAACTATGCAAGTGGTTAAAAATGTTACAATGAAATTTACATAAGGTCTACATGTGTTGGAGGTACTTTGATAACATTTCATTGCTTCTTAAAATTTCATCTTCGGATAGGACGTAAATTCTTCCTGTTGGAGTTGTTGGATTCACAGTACATAATACATCAGTGAATGGTAGCCATATTACATCTGGTCTTCTTGGGTAGCTAATTGATGGAGAGTAAGGTACTTTGGTTTGAAGGAAAGTAACTTTTACTTCATCTTCGTCTTCGTTTTTGTCCATTATATAAGCAAGCCACCAGTTAGAGTCATTGACAATACATATGTAACCATTACAGTCTGCAAAGATCATTTTGTTTGTTGACCTTGATACTGATACTTTAGAAGAAGTTGTTGATTCTGAAAAGATTTTCACAGATAACTTATTTAGGCTTGAGGCAACAGGCATAAAGGTGTGGTATTGTTGAGTCCCCTTTATTGTGAGTGCTTCACTAAAACGATCTTTCAAAAATATTTCTGCTGAGAATCTTCTTGCGTTCCAAAATCAAAACTAATCCCAGGAATATTTTCAACTGACCATTCGTAAAATTCACATGGAGTCAAGATTTGGTTTTCAAAGGGTCGTTGTAAACTAGCTTTTGCAGCTAATCTTTTGACCGTGCCACCAAGTCCATCACTTGGTCCCTTACCGTGGGCAGTGGCAAAAAAATGCAAAAAGTGGCAAAAAACTTGGACTAACGATGTGTGCACCACTGACTTCAACTGTAAACTGAACATAAAGTGCTAGTGGACATGAGCTTGTCTCAACTTGAAAAGCAAGTTACAGACATGAAATCTGCCCTCAACTTGAAAGCAAGTACAGGCATGAAATCTTCCTGTGGTTGGAACAATGATGGTGCAATAACAAGCTGAAAATGGCACTCACAAGCTTGCAATTAAATGCATGACAATATAAATAGAAAATGTAATTTTTAAGAATACATTAGGCCTATTGCTATTTTTCTCTTCTTTGTTATGTAGTTATTTTATCGAAATAAAACAAATTTTATAAAATAGGCTATATGCCTAATTTTAATCATTTGCTTATGTTTAGAATTTACAAAACATAGGTTTTGTAGGTTGTTTTGAATTAGTTAACAAGAATATAAATAATTGTCTGATTATTTTATTTTAGATTTTATTTATTAAGGTTTTTATTTTGAATTGAGCTTTACGCTAAAACACATAGATGATATTGTAAAAAACACCACTAATAAAACATTATTTTGACCATGAACCCATTACAATCCCATAACCAAACTTGGTGTACAAATTAGTGATAATACGACCTATTTTATATATTTTTTGAAAATTTTTTAAAAAGTGTTTTTAAAAATATTTTAAGTCAAAAATTTATTTTTTATTTTGAAAAAAAATTTTGTCATAAACTATAATGTGTTGCATATCATTTAAAAGGGCATAAAAAGAGCTAAAAAATGACACCTTTCCCATGGTTTTACTTTAAAATGGAGAGGAGTTACGACCATCTTTATGTTTTGCCGCAGCGACATTTTGACCGTTTTTTGAAAACTTTACATGGCCGTATTTTGGAAACCGTTTGAGATATTAAGCTGAACTTTGGTATTTTTTTTAGTCTTCATGAAGATAACCTATGTACCAATTTTCATCATAATCTGAGATGGTAAGGGAAAAAATCTCTTAAAAGTGTGTTGATTTCACACGGAATGACCCTTTATGAAACACACAAAATCCTTTACACGGATTAACCAACACTCAAAAGTTCATTATAGCGAAGAATCTATATATATATATAAGGCAGACAACCAACATGTCTGCCTGCCGTAGTTTCATTTGAAGATTTGTTGTACACCTCTTGCGACTGTTACTACTATAAGTCCAACCTGCGACTGACTACTTCGGCGACGAGCTCCCACCCATTCACTTACAACTCTTACGAGTCCAACATGCAACTGGCTCTTCTGAGTTTTCTATTCAACTTTATATCCTTGGAGATCGCCCCTCCACTTACTCTCCCAAGTGACCAGGTGTTTGACCATCTGTTCTTCCTAGAATTTTCTTTTTTAAATTACCAAAACCTATCACCATTTGTCTGCTGTTATTAAGTTATTATTTTTATTAAATTTACCTTTTTATTTACTCTAACTTTAGTTTTATTAATTTATTAGGCTTTTGCGTTTCATACAATATTATGCTTAAATTTGATTTCTCTTAATGAGTTCTACTATTTTTCTCGTTTTCAGTGGTCACAGGTGATTACATGTAACGTAACGTATGTGCCCCACGTTGGGCGCCAATTTGTAACGTAAGAACGTTACAAAATAAAATTATATAAACTGTTAAACCAACTTTCCAAAAACTTTTGAGTTGAAATATTAATTATTAAATGTTCATTTATTTTCATTAAACAGCTTAATAAAAAAATATTTTAAATTTATAACCTCAAACTATAACCATGTTATTAATACTTGCACAAGTTATGTAGTATAATCTCACTTTTCATAACAGTGTTTTTATTGTATTTTCCACTGATGTTAATTTACTCTTCTAAAAACTTCTCATAACTGGATCGACGAAGTGTGACTTTGCGAAGTAATTAATTATTGCCACTTTTGTTTTGAGTCCTATCTTACACCTCTCAAACTTAATTTCTTTTAAACACCTCAAATTATCAAACTATTTCACTTTGACGATTTTATCGACAATTGAATAATACTTATTATTCACTTTTAAATCCACTTTGTGTAATGACTTTAAGCACAACTAATTTTTTATCATACAACGAAATTAACTTGTTCCTTGAACAAACATAAGTCTGACTCGCTCTGAGCTTGGCAAAAGATTAGTATCACACCTTGATAACGGCGGGAAAGCAACATACATTTTTTTTTCACTGAGGTTCCTGGCAACTGACACACACACATAAACGTTCACAAGTCCGCATGACAACCAAAACTGTTCACATGGCAACCATTTCCTCTAAAAATAAAAAGATCTGAAGGTTCATTGTTCAACATTGCATAATCGTACCAATAATAACAATCTTAAACTGTATTTCTTTTTTACTTTAACCCTAGAACCGGCAGACGGTGTACCGTCACTCCAACACATTTGTAACGAGTGATTGTATTGAATATTTGACCCACTAAAAATCTATTAATCTCAAAAAGAAAAACACCATTGGAAAGGTAATGTTTCAAACTTTAATTTTTGTATTTATAATTTCTTTCTAAAACGTATATTTACATATGTAATCGTCGTTTTAAAATTGTAGATTTCTGTAAACCTGATTCCACGCGTGGATTCGAATACAATTGTACTGTTATTTCCCACTTATTTAACGTCCCAGACCATCTACAGTAATATTTTGATCAACATTATAAATCTACCATGGGATTCGTCAATATTTGATCTATCTAAAGATGACTTGCAATCAGATGTCAGTACCATACAATTTGAATGACTAGTCTTTCTGTAAACCCTTGTGATTGGACAGTTTTGAAACCAATGAAACAGCACAATTTGTCAATTGAGATAACGCCCAAAATCCCATATGTTTTTACAGATTTCTTTATACAATTCTGTAGAGAAAACTTGCAGCTTTCATTCGAATTGAACTAAACTGGATATAACCAGTTTTATCTTTAGTCAAAGAGCGGTGGAAAATACAAGGTTTTCGAAAATTACAGCGGTGGAACGGGACTGTCTAGCCCATTTAATTCTCACGGTAAATCCCAACGGACGTTTTGTTTCGTTTACACGCGGAATGTTTTATTCGATTGACCTCATTTTGTTATTCAACTAAAGATATTTCAAACACTTCATTGAACTAAGAAAAGACAAGTATATCGTTCTTTTCTTTGATTTATTCTCTACACTTTGTTCTAATAATATTTCATTTTTGGTCAAATAAAATATTTCTAAATTACGTTTTAAGCCAGGCCTACTTTTGTTAGCACCCTTGTAGTTGGAACATAAAAACTGGTGTAGTCAAAATAATAAATTTGAAATTGATAAATGTTTTTATACAGTTCTATTTAGAACTAAATTACGAAACATTTTTACATTTATGGAAAAAATTACAAAAAATGTTTACTACTTCTTATGTAGACCTAAAGTTGAAATTTTATTTTTCTTAACTGAAAATTTTTTGTTTCTTGAGGTAATAACTTTGTAAATTTTACATCTATCATTTTTTTACTGGCATATATATACATTTTTTGAACCTTTCTCTAAAAAAAACGCTATGGAACACTTTTGGATTGGGGTTCTTTTACTATTTTTGGCGAATTTTTGAAAAAATCCTTGCACACGCCAAAAAATCCATTTTCGTTAAAGCCGCCGGTTCGAGGGTTAAATTATGTAAAAATTATCTGTCTGCTATTATATTTAAATTATTCTTTCAAAATTGTTTGTCTGCTTTTACATTTTAAATTTATTAAAAACATATTTTACTGTTATGACCATTATTAAAAAGTATATTTTCTCCTTTTTATAAGCATTCAAAAATTGCATATGCTACAATGTCAATTCAATAAAGCCATTTTACTCACCATCTTAAATTTTCATAAAACTCGGATTCTTTGTCCAGAAGACAACGGAACCAATTTTTAACTCTCTATCTTTCTGTTTTCATATTTTAGGCTTTCAGTTATACAATTTTAATATTTTTAATAATCGGATTTTATTAAGCTAAAGATATTTAGAAGGATCTTAAATGTTTATTTTTTAATAAAAATTAACTGATTATGAAACAAATAAGCCCAAAAATAAAACAAATGCTTTATAAGTTGAAGGAGGACTGTAATCAAGGAAAAGAATCACAACTACTTGATTAAAAATAAAAATTAAAAATTCCACTATGCATTTTCTTGCGACTTAATTTCTAGCTATAGGAGTTGACATTAAAGAATAAATAAAATAGGTCTGTGTAATAAAACCTAAATAGGGTTGTTTCGAAATGTTTTTAATGCAGTAAAGGGCTGGTTCAGATACAGAAAATTTATTTTACAGTACCCTACACACTGTAAATAATAAATGGTGTACATTTACAATACGCTTCCCTGTTGATATCACTACAGCCTTCTAGGAAGAAGGTAGTTCGGCCACATTGTCACTATTTTAACACCAAACAACTGTGTGTCTAATTGGGAAATTCTAAACTAATTAAATAATATAAATATCCAATAACTACAAAAAAACAAGAAAATGAAAAGAAATATTAAAAATGCATCAAAGAAAAACATATTATTTCAATAATAATTTTGATGTTGTTACTAATTGGTCACAAAATGATCATTTGTTATACAGTGTTACCAAATGTAAAAACTAGGCTAGGTATTATATAACAAATATTTTAATAAAAATTAATTTTATATATTAATGGAATATATTTGTGAAAATTGTGTATATGTTTGTGTTGCTTTTAGATTTGTCAACATTTTAATATCATTTTAAAATATCTGAATTTAATATACTTACGAATTATCATAATTTCAAGATTTTTAAAAATGTATAACTTCTATATTTCAAAGTTTTTTTTTCTTTCAGTATTTGTATTATTTAATTTGTGTTGCGTAGTATTTAAATTGAAAGTAAAGTGAGTTTGGAATAGCTGTTCAAACTCAATTTACAATTTAATTTGAAATACCTACAATTACATTATACAAATAGATTGGAATATCTGCAGCAATAAGATGTGGAGATATTGTAATTTTACTCATAACAAAAATTAGAATATTAAATATGACGTTAAAAATATTGATCTTACAGAATGTTTTGTTGAGTTTATAAAATGAATCTCTTTGTTCACAGCAAACCAACACCACAAGTCGGCTATCAGTGTTGTGCGTGTGGGCGGAGATGGATCCAACACATGTGAAGATGGTACGTGTGGAGAATCTGATGAAGACAAGAGTGATGACAAGGGTGAAGTCAATTCCCATGTTAATCTCACAGTGGAAGGGTTTTATCCCCCGTCTCATGCCTTGGCACCGACTACACAACCTGTACTTACACCTATTGCAGTACAAGCAACGGTTACGCCTGCTGTAGAGACGCCAGCTATTGTTGAACCTGATAGTAAGTATTGTTGCGATGATGCAAAACTTGATTACTGTATAAAATTATAAATAGTGGCTCAAGCTGTTTAACCTTTTCAGTAGCGGGTTAAGAACAACTTAGTAAGTACCTAGTGGAGAGAGTTTCTTTTTTTTCTTTTTAATTTGTACTTATTCCAGATTTTGTTATCTGCTTCCTCTCTGTTGTCTTCTCCAGGTTTTAAATGTTTGTTTGCTTGAATTTTTGTGTTTTATAAATATTTGTATCACTTTATGTTCTCACTAAATAAATCCGAAAAAGTTAGTATTTTAAATAATTGTAGTTTACTTTGGCATTACAAAACTTGAAATATAAATAAATTATTAGAAAAATATGAATAATTTATAGTGACTATTATTACATTATAGTACATTTAAGTTTTATTTAATATTTGCTTATGAGCAAGCACAACAATGTATATATAATATTTGCTTTACTTCTTAAAGCAAGGTACAACACACAGACCAACGTTATAAACTTTACACATCTACCTAGACCCTCTTCTTTTCCTTTCTCCTAGTTGAGTGTAAACATAATGCATACCCTAGTAGCATTGATTTTTTCAATGTTGCTGGCACAACATTGTATTCAACACACAATTAGGTTTTTCAATTGAATCCTAACTTCTCGTCGGTCCATCTAATGTGCGTATCAAACATGTTGATTTATCTGAATGATAAACTTTTATTTCACCACTTTTCAATTTTGTATCAATAGTTATACCCTTTCTGCACTTTCTCACTGTACCATAAGCATTTACTTTTTTTATTCTTGAGCAATTTACAATAATGTTTTAGCTAATTTCTTTCTAATTACTTGGTAGCTTTATTTAGCCACACGTCGTAGCGTCAAATCACAATAAATATTATGAAATCTTTAAGTTATCTGCTTACTTATAATAAGCTCAATAGGCCTCACTTTGTGAGCCAAATTGCAACAGTTAATATAAATTTACTATTCAAGAACGGTTTACTATAATTTGCCTCAAGTTATGATCCAAATTACAATGTAATGATTGATAATTTCTTATAATTTCAACAATCTAATAAATGATTAAATTGAGGACACAAGTTTACAAATATCACCAATTATTTATTAATGGTTGAAGATCAAATTATATACAGTTAATATTTACAGGTTAGCTCAAATTAAATGTCTGTTAATTGTTCTAGAGAATTGATTGTCTCTTATATCACTCTTATCTCGGGGGGTCAGTGCCGACTCTTCCCAATTTTTTATGAAACAAATTAATTATCAAATAAAAGTTACTTAAATATAAAAGATTTTAATTGAAACGTGGAAAAGTATGAATAGTACAAGTTGTAAAGTGTGTGAATGAGTAGGGTTTGTGAGTGTAATATATGGGAAATGCAAATTCTTAATTATAGTCCAAAATCTCTTGCTCAGTTCATGTACAGGTTAGATTAGCTTTTAAAAGTTTGAATAAATAAGTTCTTTTACTTTGAAAATGAAACCAATAGATTGTTTTAAAACTGTATCACCAATTAATTAATTTACTGAATTGGATTAGTCTCACCCAGTTTATAAGGTTCTCTTCTTGTGCGTGGTATTATGAATAATTATTACTTATTACTTCACTTCACTATAAAACAAATAAAAGTTATTTAGTTAACGTGGAACAGTTCATTATCACTTCTAAGATAGGCTCATTCTTGTAGTATTCTGGAGAGGTCTAGTCACACGTCTGCCTTCTTTGGAGTTTCAAAAACCATAAAAAAACTGCTGTAAATCCAATTTGGCTTGCTTTAGGCCCTCAGGAACTGGTACATAAGGCCTGATAAATTTCACATCTTCTGGGGATTTGATTGTTGTGTTAAATTGTGTTTTTTTTTTTTTATATTGAGTGTTTGTTTTGTGTAATTTTAATTAAATTTTGAGGTATTTTAGTTTTACAAATAATACAGAATGATAAAAGGAAAGAGAAATTGATTGAATAAAATATTAAATAAAAATACCTAAAATAGCACCTTGTACAAATTATTCCTTAACATCTAATATTTACAACTAAAATTATACATTCGGCATTTCAAATTTGGTTCCGTGAAGGTACGGGCAGTCACGTGATCGTGGGCGGATCTAACAAATATGGCCGTCTGTTTTAGGCGATAGCTGACATTCAGGTTACCTTTGACTAATTATATCGGCTTAATGGTACTTCTTCTGGGATTTTAATAAAGACATTTTATATGTAGAATTTTCCGTTCTATCTGACGGTTGTGTTCCTTTTTTACTTTGAAACTTGGTTTCGTTGGGATTGATTGTTTTATTTCTGACGGCCTAGATTTTGTATATCGGCCTAGTTTTGGTTGGATTTAAAATGTAAATTTCGGTCGATTGCTTTGTTATTGAATTGATATTATAATTTGTATGGATTGGTCGATTGATTTAGATATATTCTGATGTAGGAAAGAGATAGATACAAGGTCGGGAAATAATTTTAATTATTCAAAATGTTGTCGAAAGTCGGGTATTTCAATGTTATTAATTTAGTGTTTAAGATCCTGGCTGCTAGATGTCGTTGGTTCATATTATACATGAATGGACTCCAATTGCAGGTTTTTCTGCCTCTCTCGCACTCATGCGTGTTTAGTTTAGAATGACTTTATTTCTTATTCATTCGATTGATTATTATTATGGAATGATATTTTGAATTGTTACAATTATCCCCTGGGTGACTTTCCTTGAAAATATTTGTATGAATGTTTTCATGGAACGAGAATTAACAATGAAAAATATTCTTTAATAACTTGGTGACAGTTGGTAATAGAGATATGTGCTTTGGTTTGATCTTCTGTTGTGAGCAGGTCATTGACCTCGACTTGGGAACAGCTGGTGTGACGTCATTGCCTGGCGGTTTGTTTAATGCATTTGTAGCGCTTCAGGGCTGTGACATGATAGGGACCTTTGATATTTATACCGTTTAAATCGCAGACATAGTAGGTTGATTTACCGATTCTTTTATATATTTTGTAGGGTCCGTAAAATAGTTCAAATAATTTATATATTTCTCCTTCTGCTGCATTAGATTGGGGAAAATTTTTGACTAATACCAAATTTCATGTGGAAAGGTCCCGAATCACTGATATATAATAAATTAATAATAAAATATTACCTTTTATGTCCATCAAGTGATCCACTTATGTGAAAAAACACACTACCGCGGTTTCAGATGATATCACTCATCCATCATCAGGTGAAATTATCACTCCTAAGAGGTCGTCATTAACATTAAAAAATTGTCAGACATATAACAGCATATGACGGGTGTTCCAATTTGTGTTAAATGTGTACGTTGTTTGTGTGTTTTTGTATTTGTGCTGTTATATGTCTGACAATTTTTTAATGTTAATGACGACCTCTTAGGAGTGATAATTTCACCTGATGATGGATGAGTGATATCATCTGAAACCGCGGTAGTGTGTTTTTTCACATAAGTGGATCACTTGATGGACATAAAAGGTAATATTTTATTATTAATTTATTAATACCAAATCATCAATTTTGAAAAACGTAGGTGTCAATTTTGAATTTTGTTTTTTAGCTTGTTTCTCTTGTTTAATTTGGATACGTTTTTTGGCCAGAATTAATTTTACGTCGGTTGGTATGTCGTTGTTGAAGTGGTTAATTAAGAAGGGTTCCCAAAATCGTATGTTTTTCTTTCCTAATTGTAGTTCATTAGGCGTATACCCTGTAGTTTCGTGATAAACTTCGTTGAGCATGTTGTTTATGTCAGGTATATAATCGTCCCAATTTTTGTGTTTTCTCGAACAATACGTTCTTAGGCACCTCTTGACTTCGCGTATTGGACGCTCGGCCATATTAGTTTTCGGGTGGTAATAGGGGTTAAATATTAATTTGATTCCAAGATTTTCTAGGGTGGTTATCCATTTTCGACTTCGGATTTGCGTACCATTGTCGCTCTATATATGTTTTGGTACTCCAAATATGGGGAAATGTAGTTGCGTGAGTTTCTGTAGAATCGTTTTCGTGTTAGCGCACCTCATTGTATACAATTTAACAAATTTGTTAAATATGTCTAGGACGATGAATATATTATATATATATATTTTTTTTTTGATAGAGGAGTGATAAGCCTCCTCACCACTGCGACCCATAAGATCTATTGTGGTATACATCCCCTTCTAGTGATCATCCCAGATCCCTTTCAGGTCTCTTACGAAACCAATAAGGGTCCCGGGATCAACACCACGGACCTCTTCCGGGCTAACAAAAGCATTTCCAAGAGCCGTAAATCTTCTCCGTGCGAGAGCCTCGCACTCGCACAGCAGGTGT
>JAGFPH010002292.1:38246-64910 GCA_018207615.1 Philaenus spumarius | reverse complement strand
CAATGATTATGGCATAAGTTTTCAATATATATCTTTATTGGTATCATCACAGACGATGATCTTTTTTGAGCAACAAGAGTAGAGCTGTAAAGTTAAGCATTGTGTATGTATATGTGAATATATGGATGTATGTGTGTGTATATCATCGATATATACTTATGGATCGCGCACTGGGCTATAGAACCCGAGCCGAAATCTGGCGTTGCGTCCGTGGTCTGAAGCCGTCGTAAGTGGGCAAGAACAGGCCCGGCACACACGGCAGGCATTACAATAACGCTGTTGTTCCAACAGTATAAAACTGTAGATTCTTCAATATGTTTATATTTCACAATGTAGTTTTGTTTGTAAATGTTAGTAACAGTTGATTATCCAATAATTTTTACGTATAAAAACATTACATTATTATAAATTAAGATTATGCCTTGGTAATTTTCATAATATCAGTGTACAAGTATCAATATCCGTACAAGCACAGACAAGAAACGATGTACAAGGTAATAATAAGGAAAATAATACAACCAATTTTGTATTGTAGTTTATTAAAGATACATAGACATACAAACAAAACAATGATAATATTTACATGTTAGAAAATAAAATTACTTTGGTCAAATTTTGTCTTATTCCTAAGTTTAATTTTTTTTGTCATGTCCAAAGTTTCCTGTTTAGCAATATGGTGTGAAATTATTTAAAAAATAATTGGGTAACAGATTTAATCAAAAATAACTCATGGCTTCCTGTAAATTCATCGTTACCTACATGCCCTTTGAAAATACTACCTTTGAAATGGTTACAAACTATCATTGTTAAATTGTAAGAAGTAACATTTTTTTCTGATGTTGATAACTTGAGCATGTAGGCATACTTCACAATTTTAAATACATCCTCACTTGATCTGCTTAGTTTTCCTTTAGATTTAAAATCAGTGAGGCCTGTATGAGCCCTAAAATCGTATTCACTTGCATGGAGCAAAGAGCTACAGTTGGTACAGTTTATGTTTTTTTCTATACGTCTCACAATCACGCCACAAATGTAATATAAAATTACGTCCTTAAAATTTGAATTACTATAATTTTCCATGACCAATGCGGCATTCTCTATTTCACTATCATTAATATCATAGAGATGGCACTGATTATGACCTAACTCAAGAAGGCCTAGGTGTGAGCTAGGGTCATACTCAAAGCAGTTAGCATTTTCAGAAGCCCTAACACTATTACGAAACATTAGTTGTCTGACTGCCCAAGTGAATTGTCCAGTACGTACATCGCAGTTAAATGTTCATTTCTAAATTAACGAACCGTAATTCACACTTGAAAATGTTCATTTATGTTTTTTTTTACATGTTTATGCCTGTTGATGTAATGGGTAAAAGTAGATTAAGATTACTATACTATACACCATGGTGTCTCTTACATAGCCTGTTCACAACTATTCACTTATAACACTTAAGACCATACTTTCACTGATTCTTTTCGTAGTACATAATACCTGTGAACTTTCTCTTTACACTGATGTTATTTTGCTTTAGTAAACATAATAAATTTGTTTTAAATTGGATTTACTCGCTGGACCATTACTCGCCAGCACATCCGGTCAGCTATACTTCCTTTTTTGCAGTGCTTTGTCTCGTCACTTAGGCCATGTCCCCACCTCTTCTATACGATGATAACAGGCGCATTGATAACTTTTATAAATGTTTTTAGTCTCATTTACGGCACTTTCTATACTTTTATTTTATCGTATCTTCTTGTTGGTTTCTTTACTCTTTTACTAAGACTGTATATTTATTTCTATCACTTCACAATTCTACTTACCTACTTTAATTTACTTTTCTACTTATTTTCATTCAAATGTCTTGGGCTTTAAATCAACTGTGTTTTTTAGGAATCTAGTTGTAAACATGAAACAAAGAGGACAGTCACATCAAAATTTGTAGCTTAATTTTGCATTTGGTTTGTATATTGTAAAAATATATTTGAAAATCAAGTTTTTTAAATGGTCAAGCAATTTCATAAAATTGATTTCCTATATAATGGTCCTTTTAGTATAATTACTAAGCAGTCCATAAAGGCAAAGAATAAGTTAAAAATTAATCTAAGTTTGTATTACTGTATTTGGTGTTTATAACATAGTGAGGATGTGTTTAAGGGCCGTGGGAAAACTGGTCGAGGTCGTTCTACAACTACCACTACTAGTATCTTACAACCAAAGGGTTTAATACCAGCGGGAGCTACGTTAGTCCCATTGGTTAAACAACTTGTGCTACCGTTACCATCTCTGCAAACGGTAAATGTTGCTTTGCTACAAACATATTTAAAGTGTCATACTCAAATGTTACCTTCTCTACCTTACCCACTCTCCTAATAAAATGTATGCTCATATTTATTAGTTAACAAAAATAATTGGTAATGTATATTGCATAGTATGGTTCATGATATTTTCTGCTAATGATAACGTTGTCTTATTAACTATATTTGTCGTTGCAGAGATCCTCTATTTTTTAACTATTTTGAAGAGTCCCAATATCTGCATTCCAATAGTAACACTTTTATTCATATTTCATCTACAGGGCAATTTTATCACCGATACTATTATGGGTTAAATATCTTTGAAATGGACCTAAACTTTCGGTTGTGCCTTGCTTTAGAGTCTGCAAAGCTCATTTACATTCAATTGGGAGATCTTAAGGACATTGACATAAAAGTCACTTTAAAATTGAGAAATCAGATGATGAGGAAGACACCAACATAGTAAGGCAAATCATGGACTTTATATTCAGATTAATTATAACAAGGATGGATTGTGTAATAACTTACGGAAATAGACAATACCATTGGCAGGAATCGAACTGCCTGACCTTAGCGTATGACATCACCGTCCAGCCAACTGATCTTCTGCCCTTGAAAGAGAATTAGTGTTTTGACAACTGAGGCCAGCACAAAAAGGGCATAATAAACCTAAAGTTAACGTGCAAGAGACTGTCAAGGAATCCACTCCAAATCTAATAAGTTAAATATTTATTTTAGAAACAATTTATATTTTTAATTAATTTTAATAAACGTAAACTATGGGAACTGATATACACTTGCTGTGTCATACCACAAATTCTGTGCTCTAGATTCATAAAAATATGTTTCAAATATAAATTGTTTCTGAAATACATATTTTAACCCATATACTTGAACCAGTGATAAATATGTTTGCATAAGTCTAAATTGATAAAAGCTGTTAGTATTGTAATTGTGGAAATTTCACATAAATAATTTATAAAATAATTAAGTTAAATATGACAAATATCTGAAATGTTTAACAATGTTAACACTTTGAGAGCTGGCCCTGAAATATGGAGCTATTTGTAGAATGCTGGCCGTTTTTGGCTATTTTCAAAAAAACATAACTTAAAAACTAATAAAGTTATGAAAAAACTACTTACATTGCAGAATTGGTCTTCTTCTCCTTTACAATGTGATGTGAAGTTCAATAAATATTTCTAATTTTTGTATATATAAAAAAAATGTTGTTTCCAAGGTTATTTTGGTAAAAAAACAAAAATCCAACAAAGTTGTTTATTGTTGGAAATTCATACTACAAATATTTATCTAACCACAAATTTAGGTCTATTTACACTAAAATAATTAATACTAAGAACAATAACAAAGTTTTTTACACTGAGAAATTTTTTTTGGTGTAATAAACTTTGAAACAAGGTTCTTTACACAGTGGTACTTGACACTCGCAACACCAGTACACAACATAACCAAAAAATGCAGACTCAACTTTAATTGAATTAGAGTGTATTCTTAACTGAACTGTCACTTATTCCTTCTTGTTCATAGTTAGGATCATCATCTGTATTGTCTACGTACAAACCTTCAACATCACTAAAGTCATTTCAAATCCATTGCGTCAAAGTATAAACACACGCGATCACAATAACTAAAATCGTCTGTCTTGCGTTTGTAAACAGTTATACAGCCCGTGCATTCTATCGGATAACGTCAAAACTAAAACGACTACTTGCGTTCTTAGCAGTAAAATATGTTACTAATACTCCAAGGAACCTTTGTAAGAAGGTCAAAGCCCGTATATTTAATGATTACGCAACCAGGGTGGCTAGCAACAGGGAAAACAGGGAAAACCTGGAAAAGTCAGGGAATTTGACTTTTCTGGAAAAATCAGGGAAAAGTCAGGGAATTTTGGTTAAGGTCAGGGAAAAATAACATTTCTAAGGAAAATAGTTAAAAATAACTATTTAAAATCATAAATTAATACAATTTTTAATTGAGAAAATAAACATTAAAGATAAGATGAACTTCTACTTTAAACAATAAGAAAACTATGTATTCTGATACATAAAACCCAATATTGGCAAGTTACGGGAGTGATTGTGGCAGCTTGTTTCAATGCACGTACCGTGTTATGACCTTGAAACCTTTCTCTAACATGCTGTTTCTAAAATGTTAGTTTTATTATTAAATGTTTTTGAATTTAGTTATTTTCGTATCAATTAATTAAATATTTAATGCAAATCAGTAACCGGTAGTTAGATTACAAAAATCAGTTAGTTATTTCTTTTGTTATAATATAATAAAATATAATTTGACTAATTAATTGTTTAATTTAATATGTATAGTCATAAATGTGTAATTTGCATTTGCTGGTGGTTGGTACAGTAACATAGATAGTATTAAATATTTAACTGTTATAATATTACCGTGTTTATTTAAATATTGAATTAATTCCCTAAAAATTGATTTACTTACCAAAATAATTTGATTGATTTACTAAAAGTAAAATTAGCATGGTTTTGTTTGTGCTTTTTCTAAGATTGGTCAGGGGAAAAGTTATTTAGTCAGGGAAAAGTCAGGGAATTTCAAAAGGTCATATCACTAGCCACCCTGGCAACATACTAACATTGAAACAGCGACTCTGTAAAATTACGGGATTCGCTTTCTCCGTGAGTTTTGGCGTTCCGTAAAAATACGGGGTTAGCGCTCAAAGTGTTAAGAACAAATAATGCACTTATCACTGAAAAAAATATTGCTATTAAAATAGTTTCAGAGATGGTGATAAAAACTAGAGTTTTTGTTTAATTTAATTGTTTTAAGCAGTCTTGTAGCAGAGGGGAAATATCACAGTTGATTTCAAAGTTTGAGGTACTAGTTGGAATCCGGGTGATGACAATGAATGATTGATTACAATAAACCACACATTTTAGTAAATTAATAACAACGAATACAAATGATTGTCCAGTATGACTTAGTCTTGTTTTCATGTGACAAAGTCATTGCGATGGCATTGCATATTAGTAACAAAAAAAATTGTGTCACTATACCTAATGTCACAAATCAAATTGAGTTTGATTTTTTAGGTAGTGTCAAGTAAATATCATGTGTTTGACTCTTGTAAAAACAAATTGTCACAACATTGTAGAAACCACACATATGTTAATTTTGTAGTGTCGTCCTTAAGATCAGAACATAATGAAATAATCAATGATGTTAATAATTGTTTAACATTTGTGTTTACCATCTACTGTTATTGTAAATGTCAGGGGTCTAATAGTACCTCCTACACTTAAAAAAACAACGCTTGGATTGGCAGTAGATTTTAACGAACCTGAATATGTAGATCTTAGCAGATATATATACATTATAATAATTTCAACCAAATGTGGTACCTGGTTCATATACATTTTTTTTTTTTTTTAATGTACTGAATTTATATAAATTATTTCTAACTATAAAAATATTTGTGAATGTTGATAACCAAATTTTATGTTTCCTTTTAGTACCTAGAAGCCTTCAAAAAATTTACCAAGAACCTTCCTACCAGCCTTATGTACCTTATTCCGGTAAATTGCAGATAATTTATTTACAGTGTATTTGTAGTTTGGATTTTATATAGAGCTAAGCCGATGTCGATACTAAGACCAAAACATCCCCAATCATTATTATTTTAACAAAACAAAGTTTTTTTACAATAAACATTGCACAATAGCTAAAAGAAGTATCAATATTGGAGACAAACTGTGTTACCACTTTTTAAAAGTATTGGTACCAGGGCGGGTCCATTAATTCGATGCCCTTTTACAAGTATTTGTGAAGACCACTGCTTTATTTTAAAAATAAAAGTCATATAAAATTGAAAATCCGTTGCGAATAATATGATACAAGATGTGTCTTTTTAAGTAAGAACCGTTTTGAAATGAAAAACCACAAGGGCATTTTCTTATAAATACTTATAATTGCCACCATTATCGTAAAGCAAAACAGTCTTCTTACTAAGCTTTACAACTTGAGGGAACTCATCAGATAGTGTTGAAATCTTAAAGAGTCTGTTTTCTTGAACTTTTGTATCAACTTAATGCACCGAGTCGTAAGTAATGACAGACAGCACATACTTTAAAAAGTATTCATTAAGAAAGTGCGTCCATCTTTAAATGTTCTAATTAATTTTCTTACCATTACGTCGGTCATAATTGTTTCTTTATATTATACTTCACTAATTTGCCCATGAATTTCGGCTGTTATATGATTTTGCATTGAGAAAATGAAATAAAAGCATATTTTACAAGCGGCTTAAGTTCAAATTGTTTGAATATGCACCAACATACAAAATACGGAGCAATGCTTTTGAAATGGCATCTGTCTTTATCCAATAAATATAGGTACTGTACTAAGAACACATGCACGGAATGGCGATGCGCAGAGGCCATATTTACAAGCTGTACTCACTTTAAAAACACACCTCATATATTTCAACAGATACAAGTACATGATAAAAGCACTCACAAGTAAGAAAAGCTAAATAAACATTATGAAAATGTATGTAATGCGCCATTGGTTTGACATTACTAAATAACATGCATTTTTTATGGGTTAGGAACTCAAACTGCATAATGTACTTTTTTAACTTTTTGTAAAGTGTTCACAAGAATAGTTGTTAATGACTATTTATTTAATATTTTTATTTTGACGGATTACATTTAGAAAATTAATTCTTTTTAGTATACATTTTGCTCCTAATCTGTGAAAAGTTTTTGCAGGTTATAAATCAGTGCCTGATTGTTGCTGTTAACGATATCATTAAAAGTATCAAAAAAAGTGGTTGTGATTCATGTTGTTGATAATTTTAAAGTATCAATAGTAAATGTGTCTACTAGCCCCCAAAAAGTCATAAGTGTTGTTTGTGGTCACTAAATGTTTTGCAATTGCTGGATGAAAACAGTCATTTACTAGAGCACTTAATTTAAACATTAGTAACATCTGATGTAAAGTTCAGATTTTTTTATGAAATTTTTGCTCAATTGACCTTGTTCACTCCAAATAAATATTTATTTACTTGATATTAAAAGTAACAGAAATCGTGGTCATAATATGAACCTGACCGAGAACCAAGTATGCTTTTCTAGTAAGAAGACAGACAGAACTTATCTTTAAAAACACGGATCCAGATAATTTATTCATTCATATGAACCGGTAAAATTTTGTATGTTTTTACTTAGCTCCACATTTTTTTTATCGTATTAAAAATATGAGTAACATTGACGTGTTATGCAGGATTGCACATTTACCGTGTCAATGACAACTCTGCAATTAACTTATTCAATTTTCATTCCATTCGCGGTATCTCAATTTTAACAGTATTGGTTACATTGGCATGATTTTGGCATATCGGTAAGTATCCGTTAAAACAGATATTGGCTTAGTTCTATAAGTACTTGAGTTAGTAATCATCAATACTTGATTTGAACTAATTTTACTTAAATTATAAAGGATAAGAACAATAGTGTAATAACCTTAGAACTTAATTAATGACAGTAATGATTCCAACTACTGTTAGCTATTCAAAAACCTTTTTTTATACAACATCCTCAAAAGTTTTTTTCTGGATAGTTTTGGAGTGCTAATTATTGTTACAAACAGAAATTATAATAAATAATCATCTATTGTCTCTGTTGAATTGTTTAGTAAAGTAATAATAAAATTAGTTTATTATTTACGCTTGAGGGACCACTGCTTTAATGAGAAAGCAGATAACAAAATGTCTTTCATTCATCTAAGCTATAGAATAATTGCATATTATAGTACTTACAGCGTCCAATTTCCACTGGGAAGCAAGCGTTGTCACACTTAAACTGTTCTCACAACAATCAACTCCTATAAAAGCGAGTGTATGTCCTTACGTACATACAATATGTATGTACTTGAGTAACATATAATATAACCGCTGATTTCACCCATCATCTGTAATACTTAAACAAACCCAGTGTAGATTATAGTTTGGGGTTATGTTTACAACTTCAATTGTTATAATTTCTTATGAAGTTGATTTTTTAAATATGAGTTATAGAACTAATGTATGCCATTATATTTGCTTTGAGGTTATAAACTGTGTATAAATACAACTTTTTATCATCAATATATTTGTTTATACAAATTTAAAGAAGACCGATTCGTCTAGTTTCGGTAACATTACATCTTCGTATAACATAAACATATTCGATTATTAATTTCTTCACTATAATATTAATAACTTCTAAATCATTTTATCTATCTACATGAAATAAAATGTAATTAAAAGATAGTATTTTTTATCTTTCTTTAAATATATAATAACCTATGTAAATAAAAATGTTTAACGAATAGGCCTACAGTTTTATAATCCTTATTATTGTACACAATTACCGAGTTAAAAATCGCCGTCAGCATAGTTAGGTAGGCCTAGATAAGTAGGTCTTAATGTTGTTTTTAAATAGTGTGTTTTTTAAATTATGTATTTCTGATGTATATCTAATTAATCAGCCTGTGATTTTTCACCGCTCTTACTTGTATATTATAAAAAGCACAGTTCACACAAAATAATATATTTCCAATATTAATAGCACATACAATACAATTAATTAGTCCTTTCACAAAGATGAATATGTATAAAGGGTTAACATAAACCGGTCAACTGAAGCGTAAAACAGAAAAATTAAAGATATACTTCTTTAAATTAAAATAAGATGCGGCGTTATTAGTGTGGATATAAGCGGCATGAATTGCATAGTAAAAAGACAGCGTGTTCTCTCTAGTCTCGTCTTGCGTAACATAAACGCGTGTGTCCTGTTTAAGACTCCCCGAAACCATTCGGATGAGTCTTGGTTTGTCGTTGAAGGCCAACAACCAATCCAATTATATTTGCTCATACATTGTTGTGTACAGAAGTACTGAACAGTCTCATTAATTTTAAAACGAATCTGCTTGATTTTTTCAACTATATAAAAATGTACATTGTTAAATTATAATATATTTGAGTATAATAACTCGGAAAAATTGGTTTTTTTTTTTTTTTGTGAGGGATACTTAGTAAATAAAATATTTCTGCACATTGTTATAAGTTAGTATATTATTTCCAAGTTAGTTTAAGACTTGGAGAAATTGTGCAATTAATTTATTAAAAATAAAAATTTGGTTTTCCTTTAGGGGGCTGCTGCCATAAACAGAATAGTTGTAAATCAAGGTCCATTACCAGGACAGATTCACCGAGTAGTCGTTCAAAATAATGCCATCATGTCACAGGACCCAGGTCAGTCAAAAGTACAATGAGCTTGATTTATGAGAAGATGTAATAGTTGTATATTTACTAAATCTCATTTCAACCACTTTGTCATCTTCTATCTTGCGTTATAAAACCAGTTATAGTTTTGATTACCTCAGTGTGCGTCACTTAATATGCCTGGAGAATTGTGTGTGAGGTTATTTAATGGTAACCTATATTTTAGGTACATTTTACATATACATAATGTACTAGAACACTCATGCGGTTTGTATACCAAGCAAACAAATCAATTATGCAATTGGTTTCAGCTGAAATCCCAATATTTCGCACCCAAAAAATGTAAGGTAATTTTTTTTTTAAATACCAGTGCCCCAAAAGGCATATTTTGGAGAGGTGTAGTTTTGAAGAATTTTCAAATATAAACATAGGTTGAGGTACAGTGTTCTCAGACTACACTCAATTCCACGTTCACTGTGCAGTACAGGTCTTACGGGAGATAAGTCATGCTACTACCATTACTGGGAACATCATGTTTATTGTCATGCGGGTTGTGTCAACTGTCCGCGAGTGTGTGGGAGTTGATGTTTTTTTATATGGTTAGTATCACTGAGACTGCCGTTTAGAAAACATGGCTTATGGGCGCTCCATACTGCACGGTGAATGTGAAATCGAGTGTAGGAATGTGACTGGCCTAATAATGGCCATGCCGTCCCTTCTACTTTCTCTCCGAATCTGCCTTGGCAGTACAACCAAATCCATAAAAACTTGGTTCAGAAATTACATTTTTAACTAAGTTACAGCTCCGTAATGGACTGCGTCTCACTTTCTTATAATTTTAAATACTTGCATACAATATTTATTTATAAAAAAAGTATTTCCCATTTTAGAGAAAACTATAGCAAATATAAATAAGTAAAGTTTTGTTTCATATAAGATGTTATAATTATGATGAAAAATTTACAAAGTTTTTATATAAAATAAAAGTGACGACATCAAATATTCAAAGCAAGACAAATTTAGCAAAATAAAAACTTTGGAAAATATTTCTAGACCAGGGGATACCCATGCGTGCTCCGCACACCAACCCCGTTGGGACTTTCTACACTCATAATTATGTTATGTTTTCTTTATAATAAATATGTAGGATTAATAATAACCCCAAGCTAAGACGGTAAATAATGTTAAACGTTCAAATCAAATTATTTCGTATATTTTATAACAGCATTGTATCAAAATATATCATAAAACTTAAACGCATAAATGTCGAGAGTTCCATTAAAATAACTAGAGGGAGAAAGAATGATCTCAGGAATTTCATTCATTAGGCTTGTGTAGCCTAACGACATCTAGCGGGAAATATAAGACATAAAATGTTAACTAATTCGATTTAAAAACTAAAATGAACCAATTAAAGTTACTTCTCGATATTTTTGACATATACTTTTCATATCAAAATCACGCAAAATTAAAATGTCAATCTAAGAAAATTACTACTTTAGCCCATGTAATACATGTGAGTTTCAGGGATTATAAAAAATTTAAATAAGAATATAACGTAAAGGGGGTCGTAAGGTAAATTTTGGACATTTAGCCTAATTTAAAAGATTTAGTTATTTCATAGAATTAATAAACATAGAAATTCAAAGGGGGATTGCAGACAAACTTAATTTCAATATTTTTTAATCACAAAAAAGTAATTTGCAATACAATAGGACTTAAATAAAAGTTACACACGATTTAAAAATGTTTTGTTGAAATAAAACAGAGTCGCTGTCATAACATAGCCGCCAAAACGGATGTATATCAAAAAAGAAATGAGTTTTCAACCTAGAAACCGAAGCAACTTTGGGAGGTGGTGTTCAGTCAACACAAAAGAAGAATTATGATTGGTGGAGAGGGACCACGTGACATTTCGTCATTGCTACTGGAGGCAATTGCCGGAGGAGATTGCTTGTTCTCAATCGCTGCTTAGACGTTCTGTTGAATAGTCCAGTTTATTATGTGTTAAGTATATCGTTCCTGAAATATGGAAAGTGCGGTATATTTATTAGAAATGATGTATAAACATTTCTAAAGTGAAGTACAGACAATGTAGTCGTTTTATAACGCATCATGATGAAAATCGGACGTTCGTAAGAAAGATAAAAATTTAAAACAAAATCTATAAAATATAGCGTGGTCTCCACAAAGGACTAAGTATGGCGGACGGACAGAATGCTTTGTAATGTAAATGAACAGTGTTTTTTCGGAGTGAGTTAGATCGACAAATCATGGAATAAGTTCTACGAGTTATGAAGCCAAATAATTCATCAAATAAGATCATCCAATTAAAATATCTCTTAAAATTTTAAGAAACAGTGTTAAAGTAGATTCATTTTGTATAACTAAAATTCTTAAAGTGCACTATAAAAAGAGAGCTCGTAAGTAATAAATTAATTCTATTTTAAGTCTGCAATCGAATCCTTTTTATTATAAGTTTTTAGATTTAAGATGAAATCACTAATAATTTGTGTGTGAATGCGTATATGATTCTGATTTTTTAAGATAATGACTTGCCAAGCTAGCTTGATTTATTCATGTGTGATTTTTTCTAATATAAAATGGTGAATTAAAATATTAATGCCAGCTACTATGACTTCTTAATTTGAGTTTTCTCCTTTCCAGAAGTACTTTATGGTAAATGAACCCTGTTATAATAGTAAATTCAGTTTCAGTTTTCTTTGTGTATAATTCAAAATGGCGTCAGTCTTTGGTGAACACAGGACGATCTGGAGGCAAAGTTCCCATGTGCGCGAACATGGAAGCGGAATTTCCGGACGAGTCCATTTGTAACCAGAGAGATGTAGTCACAGATGAAATAAGTTTATGTGTAACAGAGATTTAGTGATCAACTGTTGCAGACACAGATGTGATCATAATATAGACTAACTTCAATTTTGGGGTTATGTTTGATTGTTTTTATTTTGAATAAGGGAATAAGGTGTTATAATATTTTGAAGTGATAATTTAATTAAATAAATAAAGTAAATGGATTGAAGATAGGATATTATAAGTAATTGTTACACAATAAAGGTATATTTTTTTTATTATTAAAAATAACTTAGAAATATTTTTGTCAAAATTAATTTTTATTTTTCATTTTTTTTTATTTTTTATTAATAAATTTGTTTGTAAACGGCTAGCATAGTGGCAGCACGTTACACCCAATGCTAAACTATTTAAAACGATATCAAAGCGGAAACCATAAGGAAAATGCAATTTACAAGAAAACTATAAATTCTAAAAGAAAACTGATATAGCCTATAGACAGAATGGATATTTTTACATACAAAATGTCTTTGACAAAATTTACACCGTTTAAACAGGATAATCGGAAAACTAACTTAAACTCATTTACAATGTACTACAGTAGACATCTTCCTTTATGGTAACCACCACACCCACGACGAGAGAACTCGCCTATGATTGGGTCACAAGATTTCACGGAATACAAAATCATATTTGTTAATTTCTTTAAGTTCTGAACATAAAAAACTAGATTATAAAAGAGGTACCAGTAATATGGAGTTATTTAAGTATTTTATTTAATGTATCTATTATTTCCCACTATAAAATAACTACTAACCATTCTTTTAAAGATGCCACCTTTAAATAAATAATTTAACATTCAATAAGAAACAAAATTTGAACTAATTCCTTCATAAACACAAACACCACCACCCCAAAGTGTAGATATAGTAGGCAAGTGCGCAAAAGTTCTGGAGTGTAAACAGTTAAATAACTTTTATTCTTGTAAAAGCTTCCAAAGCAAGCAGTCACCAAATTTATATGTGCTACACATTTTAAGTAATTGAACATTTTCAAATTGAACATAACTATTCAAGACATCCACTATAACTGAGAGAAGAACCTAAAGTCTAGATTAAATCAAATATAGCTGAAAATCCAAGTAAAACGTTTAGAAAGGAGTAATAACATTTGGTGAGACCTTTCCGATTATACCTAGGTTAAATTAAGATTCTTTTATACAGGGTGTATCAGGAAGAAACGGAAAGAATTGCAGGACGTGTTCTACTGGTGAAAATAATGAAAAAAGTTCCTATAAACATAGGTCCGAAAACGCTTCGTTTTCCAGATATCCGCCATTTTGTTTTTTGTACAAAATAATTCATATCTAGAAAACGGTTTTACTGATTGAGTTCAAACTTGGCATGAAGTTTAAGCTGTCAATGATATACCTCAAAAAAATAAACGATTAAATCCAATCATGCGTTTCAAAATGGCGGCTGTTTGAAAATTACAAACCTAAATTACTCCAAAACCGTACATTTTAACGAAAAATGTCAAGACACCTTTTTTGTAGCCCTTTTGATTCCCTTTCAGATGGTGTAACTGTCAAAACAATCGGATGAAGGATAATAGCTAAGATAAAAGGTAATGACAACAAATGTCCACACAATATTGTAGTATTTACTGTGTCCGTTTGTATAGGATGCCGAGTTGAACAAACCAATTAGTACACATAACTTAACTGTTATTGACAGCTTAAACTTCATGCCAAGTTTGAACTCAATCAGTAAAACCGTTCTCTAGATATGAATTATTTTGTACAAAAAACAAAATGGCGGATATCTGGAAAACGAAGCGTTTTCGGACCTATGTTTATAGGAACTTTTTTCATTATTTTCACCAGTAGAACACGTCCTGCAATTCTTTCCGTTTCTTCCTGATACACCCTGTATATTAGTGGTGAAACCATAGACTATTTACAAACTATAATCTATTGAACATTATTTCAGACACAAACAATTGTAAATATAATCAGAACTATGAACTCAGTGAGTGTTCTTTACGATGTAATCGTATTCACCCATACTACATCCTACCAATTAACCTTTCATATCAATTTCACTATTCTTTCATTCACCTTTTGTTTCTTAAAGCTGTATATATATATTTCTAATATGTCTTTCTTGTTAATACTAAATTAAGCTTGGGAAAAACGGCACCAACCTACCCCGAGATAAGTTTACTGATAATTAATTGATGAACAATAATGAACATTATTTATTGAATCATAAATCATTTGTGATGTATTTTTATGTCAAAACTATTTTCATTGATATTGAATGTTTCTTTGCCTGTGATTAAAGAACCCAGATTTCTTCATTGTTAATTGTGTCGTTAATTATTTTACCAGATACAAGTTAGATAAAGCCTATATTAAATAATATAACTTTATTATTGTGATATGCTTATATTTTGAGAATCTAACTTCATAAGTGTAGCTTTCTATAGATAACTTTTATTATAACAAGTAAATGTGTTGTTGTAATTAGGCACCTCAACGTGCAGGCTTAATAGAAAATTTAAAATTTAAAAAAAAAATTACTAAGTATGTTGTAGTAGCAGTTATAATAAAGGTTAAAAGAACGATTATGGCTCAGGTCTACACTTTAAAAAAACCTAACCTAAAAGTTAGAAATACAAAGTTTGAAATTAGAGCTGTTAATGGAAATATTAGAACAAACAGCTATTATCTGTTATTTTATTCAATTGGTTGTTATGGTAATAAATGAAAATATATGTGTTAATCAAAATGAATTTAGCCTACTTTACTCAGGGATAATGTAGCTTTTTATTAGTAAAACTATTTTTTCAATCGGTTCAGTAGTTCCAAAGATTACCCCCTACATACAAAAAAAAAACTTTAACTCTTTATAATATTAGTATAGATAATTAGTCGTCGAATTAACTTTTTTATTTTTAACTGTATTAAAGTAATAGTGTATTAAATACAGTATTTACATTTAATTATAACAAACAACAACCAGGCAATAAAAAGCCATTAAAAACAAAAATGCTTGCTCAAAAGTTAGTTAAATTTATAAAATTCCTTGCAACGGTTGAGGCAAACAGTATTTAGACCACATTGGAAAATATTAAACATCCGCTGCCGGACCTGACCTTGATATTAAACGAAAAACCATGTTCAAATCTAACAAAAAATTATTTAAATAGAACTTCTTTATTTCTAGACAACCAACCCGTAACAAAAGACACAACCAGTTCTAAACTAGATGTGTCTGAGAACACACATGTTTATTACTAGATAGTTTAATTATAATATTCTATGTATAAATATATATAGTTTCATGTGCAAAGTTCAATAAGTGTTATATATATGTTGGGAAAAAACAACGCACATTGTTGTAGGGCATTAAGAATGGTTTGAAAATGCCTGACAATAGGTAAAACGTTACGTATTGGAAAATGAAAACAAAACTGTGAGAAATTTAAAATAAAAGGTTCTTATTAAATAAAATAAACCATTCCAGTAAAACAATACAAAATTTTAAAAACAAATAAAAAAGAAGTTGTGTTTTCGCCATACATTGTGATAAATTTATAATATAAACTAAACTTTAATATTTTATGTATGATTAATTGGCAATATATGGGAATTTTTATGATTTATTAGATATTGAAGGTATATCAAAATTTAACAAATTATTTTCTTCAGGTTTAATTAAGAGGTTCTTTTTTGTTGACATTATTAACATTTTTTCTAATAGACTATTATACTAGGACTAGTGACAAATAAATGACATATATTTTAATCTTTCAAAAAGGAAACATACATTCTTTAAAATGAGCCATAGAGTGAATTGAAATGATAAAAAATTGCAGGTGCAACAATACTCCTTGTAAATTTTGCCTTTTTTATTTCTTAATCCAAGAAAACCGGTGTTCAATTACCTCAAATTTTGTAGATTCAGGATTAAAACTTATCCAATAACATTAGTTTTTCTGTAGGCCTACCTTATTCATTATTCTAATTGTTGTGAAAAAGATGAGGAACAAATATTTAAAAGATTACCTTGGCACATTTTTTTCAGCAATTAAAGGCAATTTAATACAAATTCAACCAAAAACTAAAGTGCTGGTGAGCAAATTGCCCAATCTCTCTACTACCACAGATGTTCCTATACTTCCTTCATCTACGCAATCATTCCGTAAGTCTCTTCGCCAGAAGATGCATTTGTTGGCATGTTTGATATGGCTAAAGCTGTTTTTTTTCTTTTGTTGAATGTATTTCTTGATTCTTCTGCCATTCAAACATTTTTAAACTGTAGTGTTTGTAATTTATTTTGAGCATTTATTTTTCTCCCGCTTTTTACCTGTTAATGAGTTCAAGATAAAAGTGTGTTTTTTTTTTTTCTTTAACTGGATGCACCTCATAGATAAGTCAAAATACATTGTGATAAAATCATTTATCAAGGTCCGATGATAGCGAGTGTTAGGTTCATTAATCTTGTGAGAACAAAGTGAAGAAATTTGATCAAAGATCACTGGCCCAATTTGTTTTTCTCATTTTTTTTTTCAATATAGAGAATATTTTTTGTAAGTACAACTAAAAACCCAAAAAAAAAACAATAATTGTTAGTTGTACTTAAAAAACAATAGTCGGTATGGTGAAAATAAACAATAATAATATTTTTTGCTTTGCTTTGTGCAACAAAATCTTTTAAGGATTCTTTACTGTATGTGTAATGTTATAAAAAGATGATTTATTATGGAATCTAAACAATATGAAGTAAAACCCTCAAAGCCAAGTAACTGAATGGAGAGGGCAAAATACTTCCTAATGTGTGGTTTCTAATTATGGCAGTTTTATTGGATTTCAATTCATTTAATTTTAATTGTGTACAAGTCAACTGAATACACTTAATAACTTTACATACAGTACATAGGCACATTTTACACTTAATAACTTAACTTACAGAACATAGGCACTTTTTAAAATTAACCAATAGTAAAATTATAAATTATTATTAACAATAATTAGAAACAATGAAAAATATTTATTATAAATTAAGCGAAGTTAAATAATCACAAATCACAATATACTTTATAAAAATAGTAAAACATATAAAAACAAAGTGATGCCCACAAAACTCACCCAATGGATAACAAACTCCCCCATGAAGTATAAAAAGATCAAGACAATAAAAGCTGTCTAAGGCTATTTTTAAATATTTCAGAATTTTTATAAACTTCCTGGGTGTTGGTAGCATAGTTTATACCAGCTTGAGATGGTAGCTTCCTAAAATTGCTTAGGCTGTGTTGGTCAAATTTCAAACAATTTCTGAAGTAGATACTGTAATAAAATTATGCACATCTTTCTATGTAAAATTATATCAAGTATGCGCAGAAGTATCAATTTTTTGTAAGGTCCGAAATTAATTTCTTGAATGTTTCTGAGTTATTTATCCCAAGAATAAGTGGTATTGACATTTTCTGCAATATAAAATCTTTTCACTTGCTGAACTGATGAATCACCCCATAAAATGATATCAGTGTTTAGTTGCGGATGTACAAATTCATAATAATTGTCAAAAGAGTTGAACTCTTGAGGTTTTTTAGGATGAAACTTCCTGAACATATTTTTGCAAATGTTACAAGTTATCGATGACTAAACCTAAAAAAATGAAAGAATCAACCTCTTCTTCAATGTTGTCATCCGAGATCATGGTATGTCCTAGTTCTGCATTTCTATCACTTAACTTAAAATATGTATTTTATTTGATTGAAATTAAGTGGTAAATTTTCAATAAAATGTAGACATATACTATTTAGCTGGACGAAGGGAAATTTAGCTGGATAGGCCTATAGTGTAGGCTATAGGAAAATATGAAGATATAGCAAGTTTAGGCACAAAAAAGAAAAATAATGATAGAGCATAAAATAAATAAATTGTTTTGGAACAAGCAAGGACAAATGAAATAAATTGTTTTGTTACTGTAAAAATACTGAGTTTAAGATCTATTAGCATTAAGGTATATAGGCATATTAAAAAGCTAAACATCTGTTCAGACAATGATTATTACTAAGAAAACAACAGGATGAGGCAAAACCAATTAAATGGTTAGACGGTGTTAATACACAGGCAGTGGTCTGGGCAGGTTCAACAGAAAATGTGTTGAGAGTAGCGATTGGATTGCCAAGATGTTCTGCTTGGTTGTCTTATGGATGTCATACCAAAGCTTAAGGAGAATTCTGTATTTCAATTTAAATTTTCATCTCTTCAAAATAATTATGGTAATTGAACCCAACAGACTACACAAACCGTCAAATTCTTTCACAGATAATACACCAGCTAACATCTTCAGTTGTAAGGCACAACCTTAAATTTACTCGATGTTTTAAGAGAAATTTTGTCTGCATGTCTAGTCTTTCTGCAGAGTGATGTGAAAAGGCCTGCACGGACACCAGATTTGTGAATTTGTCAATTATTTCTTTATAAATATCTGTAGGAAAAGGTGTTAAACGTTGCCCTCATACTCTACCAGAGCTAATGGATAGTATTATTACAGAAGTTAATCCCATACCCCACAAAATGTGATACTCCCATACTCCAGTGTTGTGTTATTCCATTCCTCCTCTTTAATTATGGGGATAAAATAAGGATGCTTAGTAACAGAAAAGAAGCAACGGTAGATCCAGTTCAAGTACATTACCTAGTTACAAATAAATATTAATGTATTTATAAAAAAAAGGTAAATGGATCTCTCCAACATCACCAGTTGATTCAAATTGACACACTGCTCAGATCACAAAAGGGTTAGCATCAGGATGGCTATGAATCGGTCACAAAGTGTCTTAATCCACTCCCTGTTATTCAATGATCACAAAGTAAGAATGTTAAAAAAAAAACTTGACAGAATAGTAATGAAATTGTAACCTTATTCTGACAAATTTATAAGTTTGGCATTAAATCAATATATACAATTGCATTTTTTTTACATTATAGACAAATATTTCATTCTTATAAAATTTGGCAAACAAATTAAATTGTTAAGCTTAATTACTTACTTTATTTCCGTCACGTGGCTTTCTTCTCTCTTTTATATGACACTTTTCGGAGATTTACTCCATCATCAGACACTTGTCACACTTGCGAGGTCATCAAACATTACACAAAAAACACACAAACATTAAATACACATTAAAAAACTTTCTACGCGTGGGATGCATCCCGTATGGTGGTCCAAGGACAACTGTCGTTACAAGGTAACCATGCGGTGACGTTTGTTAGTAAGCCCGTTAACTTGTATGCTGATAGCCGTGTCGTATAAAGTGTTCGAGTTTTGAAATAAAATAAGTAATGAAGCTTAATTATATTACGTTGACTTGGATACCAAAGAAACATGAATCTTAAATTAAATTGTTTTATTTTCTTGTTATATTATTTTTATTTTCTAGTGCATGATTGGCTTTCATTCAATATTTCTAGTAGTTTAATAATTGAAATTTATTTCAAATTTAGTGGTTTAATCGTCATATTTGATTTTGCAGTGACAAGCAGTTCAGGACAACTTATAATTTCTTCAGATTTTGACACAGATTTTGTCAAGAAGAAAAATGTAAGGAGTATTTAAAATATAATTTTAAATATTATTGGATTGTTTAAGGAGTGTAAGTTTAAATCTTGCACAATTAATTTTAATTTTTTGTACTATCAAATGAAAAAAACAACTATGGTAACAAAAAGTGCTCATCAAGTCAAAAAAATGTTTAATTCAGATTCCGATTCAACCCAGTAACTGCTTTTCTTATGTTTAAATTTAATGTGGTGTTTTCCTACCCATAATATTTACTAAATTTGATGCTTTTAGCACTCTGTGACATAAATACGTATTTTGAATATGGGTTATCTTTTCCACGATCAAATTTTGTTACATATTTTAAACTTTTTGTTCAATTTTTATAGATTAGTACTAATATGGATTTATAAAAAACTACAAGTAAGTTTATGTCACTTCCAGTGTATTGTGCAATGTGCACTTTGGCAATAGAGTGGAGTCTCGGTAATTCGAGTTGCAATAATACGAGGTTCTTTGTAATTCGAACCTCAAATAGCACCTTCAATATATAAAATTACCATAGAAACAAACTTTTCCCTAAATTGCTGTATTCCCCACCCCTATCTTACAAGGTCCCTCGACACCAATCCGAGCGTGTCTAAAAATAATTCAGCTCCACTACTGTATTGTATTGTGTGTGACTTTTGTAATAGCTGGTTTGGATGCAGTGCTACGCTACGTTGAGCAACAACTCCAAGCTACTGTAGCCGATACCATATTACTCTGTCGTTGGTGGGACATTGCTGCTCGTAAGCATTATAGTGTATTTAAATAAAAAAACTATTTATGATTTCTTTAAAAAGTAAATTTCTATTTTTGTACTGTATATAAAATTACAATACTGTATATTTAATAAAACTTCCATTTTTTCAGTTATACAAAGATTAAAAATGGTAGTTTTATTTTAACCTCTGCATATTCAGTGTAATTCGAGACACAATCCGAGGTACTCTCGGTCCCATTCAACTCGAAATATCGGGACTCTACTTTAGTACTTTTTGAGGCGAAGTTGCTGCTATGTTTGTAGATTTTAAATCTATAGTAATTACAAGAAATGTTTGTTTATGTCAAAGTACACAAAGTTAATTCAAATGGTAAATGAAGTTGTCCAAATACAAATATTAAAACCTCAAATATTAAATTTGTCAAAACAGTTTCACTTTTAGAATGATGATTAAAGTCCTTGATCAAAACTTGGAGAATTGGCAATTCGTCCAGAGATTTAGGCTCCCTTAATTTAACTGAACTAAAGCATAATTCTTCAGTAAGCGTAGTGAAGCTTCTGTTTAGCAATAATTAATTTGAAGTATTATGATTTAACTTTTAAATTATTTTACTTGCTTGCTAGGAAAAATACAAAACTAATAAGCAAAATACTAATTTTCTTAATTCAGAATAAATTGATAATCGGTAATCTAACAAATTAATTTGGTAGAGCATATTTTAAACAATATCAATTTATTTTCTAGGCTGAAGTATCCGGTAGTGTTGTGAAACCTAGAGGAAGAGGTAGACCTCCAAAACTTGGAAATGTTGCAACAGCTGGTCGTGGAAGAGGTGGAGCCAATTTTAACAAGAAGCAGCGACCTGGTCCTGGGAAACTTTTAACCAAAACAGCACAGGATGAAGATAAAGCTCGGAAACTGGAAGAAGAGATGGCCGCTGTAATAGAGGACATGGATACACAGTCTTTAAAAGATCAATTCATTCCTCTAGTAAGCAAATATGTAACTTATTTATTTTGTATTTACTCTAAATTCTATTCTGAAGTATAGGAAGTGACAAAGACTAACAAAATGAAGGTACGATCGTGGTGATCCTTTTGGCAAAGTTTTTTACACATCAGTTAATGTCATTAATATCAACATGTTAGTAAAATATTGAACATGTTGGTGAATGTGCACAGAATATACCATGCTTTAACACATGCTACAAAAATGGAATTTTTTAACTTGTGAAATTCTTGGAAACATAAATATATACTTAGTGCGACTTCACATGTGGAACATGCATAGCTTATTTCTTGTTTCTTTGATTCTTGATAGACGTTGTATTGTCTTAAAAGTAGAAGCTTTCGTTTATGTGATTCATTCATGGGGTGAAGTCTCATAAACGGGCAACCGTAAACGCTCCAAATGAATGAATGGGTTTACCATCCAGATGACTAACTGCTAAAAGGATGACTACTTATAAGTAAACATATTACATTAACAGGTTTCTAATCATTACTTATGTTCACAGCCATGGTTTTTATTAAAATGAACTCATGTTTCCTCATTTGTATTACTTAGGAAAGGGTCGGTTTCCGATACCGGTTATCGGTTCTGCCAGTTCTTCGTGGAATCGGAATCGAGAACCGATGAGCTAAAAAGTTGGTTGTAGAACTGTTCGTGTTAGTTTATCTATGGCGACATACGTTGCAATTTAGCTCGATCGTGTGGCGATGGTGGACGTGAATGCCGGTTTGATGCACACTCATTTCATCAGATAATGTAGCCTTTGTAAATTAATAATTATGCGAAAATAATAAATTTTTTTACTTTCAGTGATTATAATAATCAATAATCCCTTTATTATTCGTAAGTTAAAAAAAAAAAGAAAGAATTATTAAAATAATTGTGCAAGAAAAAGTGCCAAATAACAAACAGCTGTATGTTACACTGTTACAGCTGATATAGTCAATGCCTTATGTATCACTTGGCGAGCAGACATATCATCATTTTTCTTGACTATCCGAGATAAGTCTATATGAAAAACGTGTAAGAGTTTCAGAAACGAAATAGAAGAATGCGTTGCAATTTAAAATAAAACAACTTTTTAATTATTCGGAATCCGATTCGGTATAATATTTTTTTGCGACTGACTAGGATTGCGTTAACGCTCGGAATATTATATGTTTTGTTTCCGAACGTGCAATTCGGATGAGTTCGGAAATAATCGGAACTTCAATAATTGAAATAGTAAAAAATTCTATTTAACGGCATCAGTTTAGTCCTGCCGAAGTCTGAACAACTTGTCAGAACAAATTAATGTCAAGTTAATAACGCTGTGGGTAATTACGTATAGTATTCAGTTTTAGTGCAGTGTTTTATTAAATTTTTTTTATTAAATTTTAGTATTTTTGTTTTAGTTTTTAGTTACAGCATTAGTTAATATTAACATATTAAGTTTAGTTAGTTAAGTGGAAACTTAACCGGAGTAGGATAGTCTTTTCAGCAATGGCATCGAAAGTGTGGCAATATTTTATAATAAACGTTGAGAGTGATGGACTTTTTGCATGTAATTTAAATTAGCTTAATACTTTTATTTAATTATCTGAAGATAGCCTATTTGTCTGAAGACTTCTATACAGCGTCGGCGGCTGTTCAGTGCTCATTCACCCGCCTTCGCACTGGCTCTGTGACACTTATTATGCACATTTTTCAAGTTTTTCTTTATTTAAAAAAAGAATCACCTTCTTATTTATTTGTCAAAAATCACTTGACAAAGTAGTCCCTTTCTTAGGCCAGTAGACTTTTATTTATCAATTAACAGAAACACATCGATAAAGTTATAGCTTTTGATTTGTACTTGTTATATACTTTGTAATTCGTTATTATGCGGTACTTTTTCCTACAATAAAGAGGCTTTATTTATTCACTTCTATACAAAAGACGTATATTAATACACTTAATAATTGTCATGATATATAGTTTGCTAAGCTATGTTGTCATTGTTTCTTACATAATTCGTTTTTTGTTATTATGCGTTACTTTTTCATACTATGAAGAGGTACCGTATTATTTATTGATTTCTATGCAATATAATAACGTTATGTTAATACACTTGAATATCATTGCATATAGTTTGCTAAGCCATGTTGATTATAAATGTTCATATTTAAAATAAATCAGTAGTATCATACAATATTCTAAATCATTTTACCTTTAATCTTTGGGTGGTTAATGAAAATCAATTTTTTTATTAACAGGGAAAAACAGATAAATGTATTACTAAAGCTATGTAAGTAACTAACTAACTAAACCTTAGAGACAGTAAATCGTGTCCCAGTACGGCTATAATGAGACGATCGGCGTGCGCCTGAAAATTGAGCGAGATTCTGGTGACGCACTTAATCGTATCTTTAACCTGCTGTAAAAACTAAACTATTTGAGGTAATTTATTTAAAAAACATGTTTCATAAAATTTAACTTATTGGCTCAAACTTTTACGCTTACACCTCGTCTCTGACCAAAAAACAAAAAAATTTCATCACAGAACAACTTTTTTATGTCACAATTGAAAGTTCCATATTAAGTCCTAGCTTTGGTTATTTATTTATACCTTTAAAGATTTTTATACACTATCATCCCACACTAATATTCTGTCAGTATGTAAAAATTCTAAAGAATCAGTGTGTTGTAAGTAGGGATGGGTCGATTCTCAAATTTATCGATTCCGATTCCAAGAAATCGATTCTTGATTCCGATTCCATCGATTCCAATTACCATAATTGTAAAGGAAAGTAAACATTGTTATTTAATTTTAACTGCATGGTTTTTTGACTTTAATGTTATTTTTTAATATTGTTATCGAACTAAGAGGAACTTACATAAAACTGCTGATTTGGATTCATTATAAAATGTATATACATATATATATTTTTCATTATACTGTATAAAAAAAAAAGCTGTTTTCTATCTGTATGGACCTGGGTGGAAAGCCAAGGGACATAGAAATCACGCATAATTCTCGGTACGACTTTAAACGTTCAAAATCGGTTTTCCCGTATCCAAAAACGTTACCCCACACTGTATTTTCAAAATGTTGATACATAAACGTGATCGTGAAGCGCTACGATTTTTTAAGTGTCAAAATCGGTTTTTGCGTACCCAAAAACATATAAAACGATACCTCACACTGAATTTTCAAAGTTTTGATCCAAAAACGTGACTCCGACGCGCTACGACTTTTAACTGACAAAATCAATTTTCCCGTTCCCAAAACATATAAAACGTTACCCCACACAGAATTTTAAAAATTTTGATCCTTAAATGTGATCCCGAAGCGCTACGACTTTTAACTGTCAAAATCGGTTTTCACATACCCAAAACATATAAAACGACACCCCACACTGAATTTTCAAAATTTTTATCCAAAAACGTGACTCCGACGCGCTACGATTTTTAAACTCAAAATCGGTTTTCCCGAACCTAAAAACATATAAAATGATACCCCACACTGTATTTTCAAAATGTTGATCCATAAACGTGATCCCAAAGCGCTATGACTTTTTAACTGTCAAAATCGATTTTCCCGTACCCAAAAACATATAAAACGTTACCCCACACAGAATTTTCAAAATTTTGATCCATAAACGTGATTCCGACGCGCTACGACTGCTGATTTTACAAATAAGAATAAACTTATCAGTTTTAGTAAACAGCTGATTTTACCGTTCTCCAGCTTATTTTACAAATAAGAATAAACATCAGTTTTATGCAAACAACTTATTGATTTTGTCAATGGAAATATAACAGAAAAATCAAACAAGTTTTTTTTAATAAAAATGTGTTGCTTTTCCGGTGTAGTATAATGATAAATATCGTACGTAATTCGTCGGGTAAGTTTTTCGGTGCTTGCACATAAAAATTCCACATTCGGCTGCGCCTCACCCGGGAACTATTATACTCGCACGGAAAAATCCTATTTACCGGGCTTTGTGACATACACAGTCCGTGTGACAGAAAATTAAAATGAAACAAGTAAATTCCCATAATGTCTAAAACAAAGAATGATGGTCTAATAACTAAATAGACGCAGGATTCAGTAATCAAAATTTAATGAATTGTATCTGTACATGTATAAATTAGTTAGAGACGCAAAACAAGTAAATTTTAATAACGTAATAAATATAAAATTAAAAACAAGCAGACTATAATATAAAATTAAAAGAGCAGACTTAAATTTTAATGAAACAGAAAGAAAAACATTGGTAAACAAAAGTGCATCATATACTTGTGTAAAAAAGATTTGAAAATGGACAAAAACAGCAGTGCGTATTAAAAGAACAGTCTAAAATAATGTTAATGTCACATAACAAACATTTATAACATATTTGAAGGGATAATTGTGAAAAGGACTATATCACATAAAGGAATATATAACAATAATCTTATATAATAATACAGAACACAAACTCAAAACTTGAACCTGATCGCAGAAATAGTAAACGACTAATAATCCAGGAAGCGCTGTACGTCTTCGTCTTGGGAATCTTCTGAAAAAAATGGCTGTCGAAAGAGTTTAGCCTGGTTTGGTGTGAGTTGTAAATTCAACAAAAAAATGTGGATTTTTTGTTGGAAGGAGTGTTAAATTGTACAGTAGTAGAAAGTGCTAGTGAGGTATTATTGGTGTGAGCTTAGTCGATGTGATCCAACGAGTGATTTATTAGGTTTATAGAACTTAACTGTTTTCGAACATGTGACTCCTTATTGCGCAACAGAGAACTTCTTGTGACTACAGGTATCGGTTAAAATCATTAAAATCCTAGGTGTAAACGGATCAATTTGAACAATTTTGTAAATGTAAATGGCCATAATAGTTAATAATTTTCAGTCTGCAATCTAATTTCAATTTCTTTATATAATTTTATTCTAAATTCAATCTGCGTCTCATTTTTTTGGTTACTTTCAAATTGTATGTTGTA
>JAGFPH010002292.1:19117-35260 GCA_018207615.1 Philaenus spumarius | reverse complement strand
ACAAAATTCTATAAACTGAACAGGACTAGATTACTAGAACTAGTATTAAAAAAACTTATAATTATAATATATAAACTGAGATAGAGTCATACCATGACTCCATGATCATAAAATATTAACAATTTGAAACCAATTTTAAAAACAGAATATCAAATCTAATTATTTACACCATTTAATGAATAATAATCACCAATACATAGGTGTTGTTGACATTAAGCACTAAACAGAAAAAAAAATAGAATAATATATATAGTCGTTTAAGATGTGATACCTCTTACCTAAAAAATAACAACTTTTCAGGAGGAGCTTAAAACATAATTAAAAATATATTCTTAGTGCAATAGTTTTACTTTTTAATTATATTTATTACTAAATATGCAGGTTTTTGTTACATGTAATTAGTTATAAAATTTTTAATTTATTACATAAAAAGTAGGAAGAAACGTGTTCTAACTTCAAATTATTTTGTGACATACGTGGTATCACCTCTAAAAATATCATAATACTATCACTATTCCATTATAAAATTAGAGTAGCCTACCTGTAATATGCTGTTCATTGTTAATGAAATAAAACAAACGCACCTAATTCACTTATTTGCATTTATTATCAAAATTAAGCAGTGATACCTCGTATGTCAACAAAACTTTATCTCCTTATTGAAGTGATACCATGTAAACTAAGAGAGATACATGTTATCACTATATTACTACATAATTTTCTTAATCATCGATATACGAGGTCCCACTACAATCAATATTTTATTTACTTATAAGTTCTCACAAGAAAGATGGAGTTTTTTTTCTGAAGAATTTGGTACCATAATCTGAAAATAGCAAAATTTGAACTTACGAGGTCTCACGTCTTAACCGACGATATATATATAAAATTAAATGATTTTGAAGTGAATTTACATTTGTGGATTGGGAAAAAATAAGCTAAAAGTCTCAGTTCTGATAATATTATTTCTCAGAACTCGATTTGACCACACAGTTGCCACGCGTTCTGTGCTTTTACACAATTAGCTGTTCATGAATATCACATTATCTTTTTGAAGTTATCATTTGTTAATGATGGATGTTCAATTTTATTATTATTGAAAATTCGGACATTTGCCATCATTTGTGTGTTAATAAATGATAACTTCAAACAGAGAATAGATTCACAGTATGGACCCTGAATTAATCTAAAAATTCGTCTTCTAGAAAAGCTCCACATAAAATTAGGAAAGCAAGTGTATTGATTTTAACACACAAATGATGTCAAATGTCCGAATAATCAATAATTATAAAATTTAAAATATCACATGGTCGTAAAATGCAATAAAGTTAACTTCGAGAAAGTCTTATAAAAGTTGAAGAAAGTTAAGTCCCTTACACTTGCCTCACTCCTGTCTACCCCTACTGCCTTGTCCGTAGACTACACAAACTCGTTATCTACACATTACATGTCAATAGTTGCTTGTATATTGTATGTTAATGTACCTACAAAGTTAATTGTACTAAGTATACATTTCTTTCCTTGAGAAATCTGATCGCAGCTCTAACTTCACAACTGATGGTAAATTCAACTTTTTTAAATACTACAGAGACAATAAAAAGAATGTTTATGCACTCTGAATAATCAATCAACCTACTCAGCAGCAGCTACTCGATCGCTAATGATCCTGAACCTTGGTAATATTTTGGTATTTAATATATTGGAACTATTTTCCTGGTTGGCCTAACTTAAAATTATATTCATACATTTTATTTAAGCTGATCGCTTCAATCAGGCAATTAAATTTGTTATTGCATATATTTGGTTGTAATAACCTGCAGTTTTCAAAATGGTTATGCAAATTCTAGTTCTACATTTTTCAAATCAATAAATGTTCTATCTTGTACACAATTTTGTATAGTACTCAAAATTTGTAATTATTGTGCTTTCTTCTGAAATGGTTGTAACAAGAAATAAGTTTATATTGTCTTGACCAAGAATACAGTTCATTTCTCAGTTGTACTTTTCTCGATTCAGCCTTAAATTTCTAGATACTTTTAAAAACCTTGAGTTTTATTTCTAATCTTTTTATAAAGCCTAAAATGTTATATTAAAATGAAAAGTAGATTGGCAGAAGTTTTTCAAACAACTCAATAGAGAAGTGATTAAAATATTGCAATATTTTATTCAAATTACCTTATCACTGAAGAAAGGTACTTAGCGTAGCAGAGACTGAGTTTGTTTTATATAACCTAAGGCTTTAAGTAAAATAAATAATAATGAGTTACTTAATAGGCTGAACAATAAGTATCATTACATACAAATTATAAGTTGCATATGTAGTATATAGGTTTATTAATCAATAGTCAAATGTTAAATTATATATCTATGTCATAAAATATATTTGTAATAACTTTTATAAACTTAGGAGTAATAGCAAATGGAAAGAAGGTTAATATATGAATAACTTCTCCCCGCATATATTACATTTCTTTCACTGATTAAAACGGTTTCACTGATTTCACTTGATATTTTTTGTTCTAATCTCAAGATAAAAATTCAGATTTATTCTTGTCTATAAAACTCTATTCTTGCTCATTCCTATACCTCAACTGTTGATCTCTATACTTTGTAAAAATCTCACATTCTTGTCTCGAAGTCAAAAAGTCAATCTCACATGCCCTTAAACTCAGTTAGCTATAATATAGATTAATTAATATTATAAAGGTTTTATTTTAAGTTAAATATAATTGAGAAAATGTTGAATTAATAGCAGATGAAATAGAGGAAGACTTGTCAGGTGCTGTAGGTCTCTTAGACAGCATTCATGTTGCAGTGTCAAAGCAAGAGGAACAGCTGTTGGCTGAAGCTTTGATGTTGGAGGATTTGACCGCTATGCATGCGGAAGTAGTACCTCAGGTAAGCTGTTGTATATCAATTATTATTCATAAAGATCAAGAGAACAATATGATTAAACACATTGAAGGTTTTTGTATTTTTTTATAGGAGACTATTTGATGGGCATTTTGTGTTCATTTCTTAACCCTACTAATGCCCTGGTTATAGCAAAAATTAATAAGGCGGTTTTTAGTGTTTTGAAAGCATTTTTTTTTAATTCGCCAAAAATAGTAAATGAACCCCAATCCAAAGGTGTCCCATAGCTTTTTTGTAGAAAAAACTTCAAAGAATTCAAATATGCCACTAAAAATTAGTTCCTTCTAAAATTGTAAAAGCTATTAGCTTAGAAATCAAAAAATGTTCATAAGAGAAGGAAAAATCCAACTTTATGCCTACATAAGAAATAGTAAAAATTTGTTGTAATTTTATTCAAAATATACAAAAGTTTTGTAATTTAGTTCTAAATATAAATATCTAAATATTTTATATTCTAAATATAAAATATATTTCAATTTCAAAATGTTATAGTTGCAAATACCAATTTATATGTTCCAACTACAAAAACGCTAATAAAATATGCCTATTTTCAAAACGTATAGGCCTATATATTTTTTACTCCAAAATGAAATTTGATTATACCAAATTGTAGAGAATAAATGATAGAATTGAACTGTAAGATTTGAAATTACAAAAAACCTTACATTTTCTAATCAGATACAACAGAACGAATAAAAATGGGTAAACGTTTCACAATTTTTTTCAAGATATACAACAGTTGTAGAAAATAGTTATAAAGAAAAATGTGTAAAAATATATTTCAATTTCAAATTTTTTTAATTGAAAATACCAATATTTATGTTCTAATTACAAAACACGCTAATAAAATTTCTCTATTTTTAAAACGAATAGGCCTATATATTTTTTACTCCAAAATGAAATTTTATTATACCAAATTGTAGTGAATAAATGATAGAATTGAACTGTAAGATTGGAAATTACAAAAAACCTTACATTTTCTAATCAGATACCAAATTGTAGTGAATAAATGATAGAATTGAACTGTAAGATTGGAAATTACAAAAAAACTTACATTTTCTAATCAGATACGTAAATCTGTCAAATTTAGGTTAGGTTGCTCAAATAAATCAGATTAATCTGGGTCCATTTCCAACATCCGATCGATTTCTGATAACTTTTCAATTACTCTATCTTTCATTTGATCAATATTTGTTTTTTAGGCTATAAAAAGTTTTTAAAATAGTTTATAAAATGTATTTAGGCTATCTGCAAAAAATTAAAAAAAACTCACTATTTAGAAAACGCTATTTTCAACACTTTATAAACATAATTTCACTAAAAAACACAGTAACACATTCTACACTTATTTATTTAAAACACAGTTTTATAAACTATAAACACTTTCAATTCAGTAAAATATCAAGAGAAAAAATACTGGCATCTAAAATTGCTAGGTAAATGGCGACCGTAAACTCCTAAAATCGCTTGTTTCTCAGTTCAGTGAGAACCAATAACCAACCTAATATGACTAAATTATTGGAACTGCACATAGATTAAAACTTTGGAATTTTATCTTTGAAACTGTATATTACACATCTTAGGAATAAATCGATTTCTGAGAGTAAAAATCAATTTTAAAAATGCTTCCTTATTGGCCCAATCTTAGACCAATGACAAGCCTTTATTCTAAATTCTATATCTCAGAACCTAATGTAGTCACAGATGATTTAAAAATACCACTTGAAAGATAAAAGTCTAATGAATCGAATGCTGTGATGATCTTTTTGATAATTGACAACTGTGAGGAGTTGCAGACTATTGAAAATGACGAAGTTTTACGGTCTTAACGTCGCCATGTCGCACGGAAGACTGCTGTTTGACAGTCTACAATTTTGAACAGTAATTGAGGTTACGACTTGAACTGCAATCAATGGCTGTTTTACCATTGATTGCATCAGCCATTTTTTAAGTTATGGACATGTTGTGTATAATATGATTTTAAAGTTTTGTAAAATATGATGTGTTGAATTATCAAGCTTGGTATGTAATAAGAGAACTAGCACATACTAAAATTTTAGTTGTCTTGAAGTAGGTCTTGAAACATTTCTCTTCTTACATCTTGTACTTTGGTTTCAGGAGAGTGAAAACGTAACAGTTGAAGTTCTACCAGACCCGAATGACATGATAGTGACGACCAGCGAGATGACCGAAGCACAAGAAGACCAGAATATAACCGCAACAGTAGACCTAACCAAGAATAAACATCTCTCTCAGACTTCACTTTCTTCATATTTTAGTAAAACAGTGAGTGAGGATACACAAAGTGTAGGAAGGACGTCAATTTTAAACCAAAATATTAGTGATATTAATAGTAGAACAAAAGTTATTGTAGAAACTAATGAAGCCGTTGTAGATAGTACAACGACTGCTATCGCGGTCGAGAGAATTAATTCCGAACCTCCGAAACCTTATATACGTAAACTTCCACCGATCGAACTTCCTGCGACGAGATCAGCGTCAAAGAGAGCTATCCAGCAGAAATCGCCGCAACCGCAGGTTCGTTTGTTTTGCATGATAAAGTATAGTTTGATACTTTTATATATATATGTATTTAGTTAAGGCAAAGAAAAAGTGTTCTTGACAGTTTACCTATGGTAATTTAGGTTTATAATCAATTGGTTGCTATGATATTACACAATTCCCAGTTCCCACAGATATGGAAAGTCAGGGAAATTGGTTTTGGGACAGGAAAGTTTGTAAAAGCTGGCCAAAAATCACAAAAAATTGCTAACTTCTTAAGTTTTTGTGTAAAGTTTAGCCAAGTTGTGTTTTTACAATTATTGATCCCATGTCACTAAGCCTTTAATTCAAAATGATGTTTAATAAATACTTTAAAATTTACTTTTGTTCTTTTATTTATAAGTTATGATTATTCTAAGTTAATTTGTAGTTTATGATTAAAATTTGTTAATTTTATGCTTTTAAAGTTTTTTTTTATAAATAATTTTAATTTTTTTGTTTTTTGTTTCTGCATAAAGCTCTCTGAAATCGATCTATTTTGTTTAGTTCCTTAGTGCAATTAATTCTAAGGAAGTGAATTTGCTACTGCATGAGTACAATGAATCAATAATATTAAAATTAACATTGTTTCTTATTATAACAGGGTGTCTAGCAGTCGGGAAAGTCGGGAAAAACGGGAATTAACATAGAAATGAAAAACAGTCGGGAAAAGTCGGGAATTAACCTATAATTTTTTTTAAAGTCGGGAAAATGCATAAAATTGTTTAAAACAATTTTTAGGTGCATTAAAATATTCTCAACACAACCGAAACTAATAGCAATCCAATTTGGCGTATGAAAATGAAGCTAAGCAGAGCAGGTATATGGGCTATTGTACATTATTCTTGGAAGTCGAGACATGCCGTTACCATGCCAACGGGTTGGTGGTTGGGGGCGCATGCGCAATGATTAAAAAATTCAAAGTAGTTAAATTACTATATTTTTAGGTATGACATTATGGTGAATTTGTTCATACGTTCGAACAGTTCACATTTTGTTATGGCCGTGTTAAACCCTTTAAGTAAGAAATAATAAACAGTATGCATATTGTACTGTCAGGGTACCCACTCAACCGTGAAGCCGTGAATTTCGTGTACCGGTACCGTGAATAAGAAGCCGTGAATTTCGTTGTCAAACCTTAAAAATCTAAATATTTTAAAATTACCATAGAACGAAATTATCACAAGAAAATAAAAGAAGTTTTGAGTCACGTTAATGTGTTTTGGAACTGCAGTATTTGAAATTGAAAAACTGTTGCAACCTGCTAGCAGCTTCGTGAAAGACCGAGATGACTCATGACGACAAACCTTGAAGAACGTGGAGGAAAGAGAGAAGGGGTGGGGCCGAGTGAATTTGAGACTATCTTCTAACATACTACAGTTCTAGTACTCCACTTTGTGTAAAGAGTTGTTTTCTAATTACACAAAGTAACAATGGGTCGACATTATATTAACATTAATTTCTATAATAAAATATGATTTATATTTAAAGAATATTATACGTCAACTGATACAGTATCTATTTTAGGTTTTCTTACCTTAGTTGTCGATCGCGATTTCGGTCAATTCGACCATCATCAGGACATTAAAAACAAGAACAAAAAACACTATTACACAAAACACAACACTCTACACTATCACATACATAATTTTCACTCCGGTGGAGATCGTTACGAAATAATATTGTTCATAAATTATGTAGCTTTCGTAGACGTGCACGCCTGGCCATACGGAAGTAACTGAGTTAAAATGAGATTAGGTTCGTACTTCTTATCGTATTACTCTAATTATAATGCTAACATGGAAATATTGCACTTTTGCAAAAAAGGTCGTTACATGAACGCCATAGAGGAATACGAGATTTATAAAGCCAAAAAATATGATTCCCCATTTCTACTAAACGACCAACTTGACTTCTATTCTAATATGTTATTTGACACACTAATTGATAGGCCCCCCACCTTAAACCAACGGAGATAAGAAGTACGAACCTAATCTCATTTTAACTCAGTTACTTCCGTATGGCCAGGCGTGCACGTCTACGAAAGCTACATAATTTATGAACAATATTATTTCGTAACGATCTCCACCGGAGTGAAAATTATGTATGTGATAGTGTAGAGTGTTGTGTTTTGTGTAATAGTGTTTTTTGTTCTTGTTTTTAATGTCCTGATGATGGTCGAATTGACCGAAATCGCGATCGACAACTAAGGTAAGAAAACCTAAAATAGATACTGTATCAGTTGACGTATAATATTCTTTAATTATATCACTGATTCGTGAGCTAAACAATGGATTCATGATTTATATGCCTATAGTTACAATATTCTTTTAATATTCCCGTAACATTGTTTTATTGTAATTGTATGTAATTTAATCATTGTATTATCGTTCAATAATAATAACGCGAGTGGACATTGTAAGGAATATGGCTGGTAATAAGCAAATATTAGTCAAGAAAAAAATGCCAGCCGGTGAGAAAAAACTATGCAGTAAGGAGCCCGGCTTAGTTTGCCACATTACGGGAAAGTGACAAAGTGGTAGTGCGAGGGGGAAGGGGAGGTAGTGTGTCCTCCCTCGCTAGTATCTCCTTCTCTCTCGCACAAGTACTCAAAATAGGTCGCCGTCTTTAAATCCATCTATAACTCCCATTGCAGTGATGGGTTGATTTACGATACCACCCATACTTTTTTTGTTCTTTATCGATATCGAGAGTCAATAGCCGAAACTCGATATCGAGAGATGTTCAGTTTAGTTTATATCATTGTTAAGTAAACACCTCTTGTTTTATTTGAATTCAACTATTCATGCTTAAGCTTAATTATTTGTACAGATAAAGGTAAAGTAGGCTCAAGGTCAACCACTTATGGATTCGTTTCTTACGTGTCTATTTATAGAATTAGGGTGCCTACTGTGACGAAAAGTTACAAGTTGTATAGATCGGTAACTAAAGTATAATACCGTAATTATATTTGTTTTAGTTCGGGTAAAACATTTTGGACATTTTTGGGATTTACGTTACCCGTGATTTATGTTTTCCGTGGGAGTCCCGACAATTGCCTTTGTTTTACTTGTTATTCGTTCCTGAAAATAACGACATTTAATTTCTGCTTTTCCGAATTTTACAAGTGTTATCTATATAACCTTTTCGGCGGACCTTAGCTTTTGTATTTTAAATTAAGTTTTAACTCTGGTATTTTATAGAAACAAGAAAAAATTATTGTTCTTGTGAGTATAGGTTTTTTCGCTGACACGCTGTTTTATATTAAATTGAGTTTTAATGACGTTGTTTTATAAAATTAGCGCTAATAATATTCAGGCGTCGTATTCTTTGCGGACATTCGTCATTGTATTTTAAATAATATTTCAACAATAGTAGTTCATAAAATTTTCATAAACTGTATTCGGGCATCGTTTCTTTTCGCGGACATACGCTGTTGTACCTTATATTACATTGCGTTTTATAAAATTAGCGCTAATAATATTCAGGCATCGTATTCTTTGCGGACATTCGTCATTGTATTTTAAATAGTATTTGAACAATGGTAGTTCATAAAATTTTCATAAACTGTATTCGGGCATCTTTTTTTTCGCAAACATACGCTGTTGTACCCTATATTACATTGCGTTTTATAAAATTAGCGCTAATAATATTCAGGCGTGGTATTCTTTGCGGACATTCGTCATTGTATTTTAAATAATATTTCAACAATAGTAGTTCATAAAATTTTCATAAACTGTATTCAGGCGTCGTATTCTTTGCGGACATTCGTCATTGTATTTTAAATAATATTTCAACAATAGTAGTTCATAAAATTTTCATAAACTGAATTCGGGCATCGTTTCTTTTCGCGGACATACGCTGTTGTACCTTATATTACATTGCGTTTTATAAAATTTGTAACGGAAGGTTACAAAAATAAAAAATATATAGCTTCTTTGCTTTTCAGCCCCACATTGGGAAAGCCATCTTGTAACGGAAGGTTACAAAAATAAAAAATATAGCTATATTATAAAGTGTAAAAAAAAAATTTGGGGTTCGGCAAAAGTTCAAAAATAAAAAAAATGTATATTCAAATCAAAAATAAAATGTTATATGTGGATTATTTAGCAATTATTAACACCTCTCCTCACCTCATTTATTCTAGTCACCTTAACACCAGAAGTCGTCGCTCATAAAATACCTTTAATACATCAAAAACACCTCTCAGGCCTATTGCCTTGCTTCCATAATAAAAAAAATCACCATTTACCTAAACTCACCACATCATATATCTCCCCTAACTTCAACGTAGAATTATACATTATGCTCCACCTTACTTAAATTCACCTTACCTTCAAGGCCTTAATATCACCTTCACTTAACTCACATAATTATAATTAAAAAAAATAGTAATCGTAGTACTTATAATAATCCACATATAACTTCATTTATGCTTTATTAGCATCTATCTATCCATAATTATCAATTACTATAAAATATTTATTAAGTTAATTTAATTTCCTCAGGGGTGGATACCTGGCTGTTAAAGTACAAGCTAATTGGATATTCGTGGCTGAATAAAGAAATTCAAGACATTGCGGCAAGACAACTATTAGTTTACTTTGACATAGTTAGAAAATGAATATTTATAACAAAAAATATCAACATCATAGAACAATTAAACAAACAAATCAATTAACTATCTACAAATTATACAAAGTTTGTCAGCCCTAGCTTGAGAATAGATGACACAATAAGTGAAAAGCCTAAGTTAAGTTATTTCCTAAATTTTGTAAAATTTCAAAAATGCAGACTTCTAAGATTAAAATTAATGGCCATAATTACTCACGATACCAGTTGTTATTGTGTTTATACCTAGGATTTCACTGACTCTACTCGATATAGTCACTTCACTTTTATTTCATTAGCGCGTCGGTCTGATCACATGGCAACTTTTAACAAGTTCACTTTTTAAAGAAAGTATACGAAAGATTTTACTTTCCAAGTTTTCATCAACTCTTACACACCTCTACTCCACTTTAGTATAACATTCATTGTGATTTCTAAACAAATACTACATTTTTTCACAAGTTCTTCACCACCTGCAACGAGCTACATACACAGTTAGCTACGCCATCTTGAGCTCCTTCTCTTGTTGGAACGTTGTTCTACGTACCTCTTTCAGAACGTTGCGTGCAAAAACGCACGTACGCCATTTGTTCTAAGCCTTCCGTATCTCGATATATACGCTGATGTTGTGACTTGTTATACATGTGTTTATTTTTTAATTGCTTTTGCATTGTCTTTGCCTAATTAAAGTGTTTATAGTTTAATCACTGCTTGTCCCATTCGCACTGCAAGTTATTATAGCCTACATTTCAATTTTATATTTTTTATAAATTATTTAACTAAAGGAACAAAAAACAAAAAACTATTTACAGAGAGAATTGAGACACCAATCAGGTAAGTCTTTTTTTCTTTTTTCTCGCAGGCCTCTTCAAAATAAGTAGGCCTATCCTACGTTTTATTAATCTTATTATTTTGTCCATCTTATTATTGACTGTTCTAAAAATTTTGCTCCTGTTCATTTTTTGTTTTTTGTTATCCAGAGACCAAAATTTATTTAAAAAAGCTACCTTGAACTCTAACATATCCTTCCATTCTACATTGTGAACATCAAACCAGATTTCTGCCTCTTCTTTAAAATGTTTTCTGATTAATACTTTTTTAAACTCCCACTTATCTTGCCTACACTTATTAAACATTTCTAAAGCATTCAAAAATGTTTTTGGATGTGGTTCTCTTTTCTCATGGTAAAAATCTGGTACTATGGTTTCATTCTTTATATCCCCAATCATAACTACAGAATTATTATCTAGCCTACTTTCCATATCACTCTTAAATTCTTCTAAATTATTATTTACACTCCTAAATTTAGAATTAATTTTGTCAGTAAAGTCTATTTCCAAATCTTTTGTTTTTTGTTTCACCTGTTCAAATTCTGTATCCACCAATGTAAATTTATCATCCATTTTCTGTTCTATTTTAATTAAATCACCATCAACTTTGTTTTCAATTTCAAAACATTTACTCTCCACTACGCTTATTTTACTAGTCACGCCCTTGTTCACTTCTATCAATTTATCTTCAAGAGATTTGGAAATGTCATTTACTTTACTATCTATTGACTCTATTTTTACATCTAGGCTTTTAGAAATTTCATTAAATCTTAAGTCATTTTCTACTTTTAAGTCTCTCATCTCTATTTTGAGATTGTCTAATTTAGAGTTTAAATTGTCATTATTTGTTTTCATTTCTGTTTTTAAATTGTCATTATTTGTTTTCATTTCTGTTTTTAAATTGTCATTATTTGTTTTCATTTCTGTTTTTAAATCCATTTTTAAATTTTCATTATTTACTTTATTTTCTATTTTATTTTCTTCCATTTTTACACTTAGATTTTCAATCTTACTATTAATCTCTACTTTACTATCTACAAGACTTCTATTTATTTGTTCATTCATCTGTTTCATGAAACACATAAGTGCTTCCATTTCACTACCATTTGTATTTCCTTCCAACCTAACCTCACTTACATTTTTTTTAATCATTTCACTCACTTCTGAATTCCCCACTTCATCCCGCACACTGATGGATTGATCCAGGTCTAACCCTGAATCGTTCATCTCTACTCTATTTGCCATTTTTCTAGTTGTATCTAACAATTTGAGATTGAGTTGTCTGCCACAATGCCTCAAAAAACCCCTAAAGTCGCCACGACATCCATTTCGCCTTCGTTTAACAGCCTCGAGTTGGACGCCATTTTGTAACGGATAGTTACAAAAATAAAAAATATATAGCTTCTTTGCTTTTCAGCCCCACGTTGGGTGCCATTTTGCAACGATAAGCGTTGCAAAAATAATAATAAAAATGTATTGCGTCATTCTACTTATTTATTTAGACCAAACCTCTGTGCTTTTAGACACTATGGGAAACTGCTGATTTATTTTTCATCGCATAACATTTCTGTTACATGACTGTCAGTGTTACAAATTAGCGCTAATAATATTCAGGCATCGTATTCTTTGCGGACATTCGTCATTGTATTTTGAATAGTATTTGAACAATGGTAGTTCATAAAATTTTCATAAACTGTATTCGGGCATCGTTTCTTTTCGCAAACATACGCTGTTGTACCCTATATTACATTGCGTTTTATAAAATTAGCGCTAATAATATTCAGGCATCGTACTCTTTGCGGACATTCGTCATTGTATTTTAAATAATATTTCAACAATAGTAGTTCATAAAATTTTCATAAACTGTATTCGGGCATCGTTTCTTTTCGCGGACATACGCTGTTGTACCTTAGCCTATATTACATTGCGTTTTATAAAATTAGCGCTAATAATATTCAGGCATCTTATTCTTTGCGGACATTCGTCATTGTATTTTAAACAGTATTTGAACAATGGTAGTTGATAAAATGGCATAATTTGTATTTGGGCATCGATTTTGCCGAAATACGCTGTTGTATATTACATTGCGTTCTAATGCCGGCGTTTTATAAAATTAACGCAAATAATATTAGGGGGTCGTATTCTTTTGCGTACATTCGTCATTGTATTTTAAATAGTATTTGAACAATAGTAGTTGATAAAATTGGCACAAATGGTTTTCGGGCATCGATTTTTTTCGCGGAAATACCCTGTTGTATATGACATTGCGTTTTAATGCCGGCGTTTTATAAAATTAACGCAAATAATATTAGGGGGTCGTATTCTTTTGCGTACATTAGTCATTGTATTTTAAATAGTATTTGAACAATGGTAGTTGATAAAATTGGCACAAATGGTTTTCGGGCATCGATTTTTTCGCGGAAATTCGCTGTTGTATAATACATTGCGTTTTAATGCCGGCGTTTTATAAAATTAACGCTATTAATATTCGGGCGTCATATTCTTTTGCGTACATTAGTCATTGGATTTTAAATAGTATTTAAACAGTGGTAGTTGATAAAATTGGCACACATGGTTTTCGGGCATCGATTTTTTCGCGGAAATAGGCTGTTGTATATTACATTGCATTTTAATGCCGGCATTTAAAAAAAATAACGCTAATAATATTATTCGGTTGTCGTATTCTTCCGACCGGGAAACAATAATTTTGGACTTCACTGAACAAACGGAGCTACAGTCGTTCGCTGCGCGTTAGAACTGTTTTATCTAATTTAATGTACCGACTAATTCATGTGGACGCGGCGGTGACGCTGTCGCTCGTGAGCACCGATCTCATACTAACTCCCATTTAACTAAATGCTTCCGCTGGACGCAACTGCCGAATTGCCGGGTGTCGCTTGTGCGAACCAGCCCCTGTAGTCCGAACGAGCGTATTTGTAGTGTTGATAAGCCATAAATATATAAACTTTATTTCTTGGATTCAACAAAATGTTCGGGAAAAGTCGGGAATTTTATATGGGAAATTTGCTAGACACCCTGTATAAAGTTTTTAAAAATTATATTTGTATTAGATCAGATTATACTGAATTTAAAAAAAGGAAGTGTAAAGGCAGGTATGGGATACTGGAGGATACAGATTGTTTATTTGACTTATTTTGTTTCAATGTGATGATTACGCAAAAGAGTCATTATTACGTTATTTAAAATTTCTGGTGGATATTACCACCTATGCTTGTAGGCTTCATTACAATTCCAAATTTCGATTCAAAATTAATACGAAAAATAATTGTTCTGAATTTCGCTTCAGCTTATTTTCTGGCGCTATTTTTCTTTCTATAAGTTTTTGTTTACTTCTGTTAGTAATACTTTATATTTCACTGTGAATCTTCACCAACTAAAAATACACATCTGCACAGCATAAGAGCTTCGGTAAGAGTCCTCTTAAGAATTCCGGGAAATTAAAAAAATCGAGTCCTACATTTGAAAAGCTCTGCCTTAAAATCAGCTTTAGTTCTATCTAGTTTGTCTGCTTACCTGTAAACATTTAGTGCCGTAACTTTTTATCATGTCTTTACACAGTTTGTAATAAAATATTGTAATATTAGTCGATTTGATATAATTTATGAAATATATATTGCTGAAATTGTTTTATTTATAATTTTGTTTAAAAATCCATACTAGACTTATACCCTTCTATTATTTCACTCATGTCTTTCCGTTAACGATCGGGACTCTAACAAAAACAAACATGGTTACCGTCCTATCAAAGTATCGATTGACTTTATCGGACCGGGTTCACATTAATCACACTTGACTATACCAATCCCAAGCCTATATTTTGTACACATTACCTTTTTAGTTTATTAAATAAATACGTAATTATTCCAATTCCATACTACAACTAATTACATTTTATGATTGTTTTCCCAATAAGAATTGTGTTAAGCTTGCTTTCACTTGGTAATTAAAATTAAACTGTTTCCGTTTTTTTATTCTTTTTTTTGACAACGTATTGCCACGCCGTACGCGCGCACTCTTAATTTTTCGGGCTTGCAGGGTCTTCGCCCCACGTTCGGAGTGCCACTTGTCATGCCTCACCCGCTCTATTTTTTATTCTATTTGCCCTTAAATAAATTTTGCGCGCATACGTGGACAAGAATAGGAAATACGCTTACTTTCCTAATTCTTATGATTTTGTTTGTAATTAATACACTTTATTTTTTATTTTACTAGCTCTAGTCAGACTCTTTCTCCGGACCGTGCCGTTTGGAGTTATTATGTCACACACAAGAATTAATATAACCTTATATACTAACTTAATTTTAGAGCACTAGTTAAATTTCTGGTATAGGATATTTAACTTATTAATGAAAGAAATTAAGATATGCAAATAAAACTTTTTTATTTTAAAAAACAAATTGATTTTACTTTCGCAACTGCTTAAACTTTTCCAACAAATATAATATTGATATTTCTAACTATGGTACTATTTACATTTATTTTGAAACTCTTTTATACCATTGTGAGAATAGGGAATATTCCTGAATGATTTTACTTTTATACTTTCCTCTGAATTTACTATTTTTTTTTTAAATTAATTTTAAAACTTTATCTTTGGATTTTATTTAACTTTAAAATATATATCTTGGTTATTTGCTACTCACAAATAAGTATGATTTATCGCGGCTTTCCTCCTTGGTGGTTTAGGCCTTGGAATGAAGTCCTCGATCCTCTTCTTTCTTCCTGCCTTCTCTCCTCCTAGGATTTCTCCTCTTCTTTAATGTAGAGCGATTTCTTACGACCCGCTGATCTGTACCGGAGTTGGTGATTCTCGCCGACCTACTGCTGCTTCTGCAAACTTTGACGTGGTCCTTGGATGGCTATCTTAACGCAACTAAAAATATTTTTCTTTCTCCCAACCTCGTACTGTCTAGATTGGAGTCAAGAGACTTACTCTTCCTTTTTTGAGTAACTTCGTTTCTCTGGTGATTTATCTGGTTTTCTACATTGTAGAATCTTCCTTTAATTATTTAAATTAGGTCCCACGACTTTATTTTCATTAATCCACTTTGATTTCGTCGATAATTATTCATTTCCTTTGCAGAGCAATAAGTAATTGTATTGGCCTCGGTGGTGGTAGCATGACGTCATACATTTAGTCTCCCCTCACTGTGTTTACACAAGCCGTTCTGGTCCGTACAGGAATTCGCTAATTTTTTAGTTTAAATCTTTCAAAGTGCTCTAACTT
>JAGFPH010002292.1:6900-19017 GCA_018207615.1 Philaenus spumarius | reverse complement strand
CTCAGTTAATAGCTGCTTTGTAATTCAATGTTTATAGGCTTTGCACTGTAAATATTTACCTTACTATCGATATTTGTATTGGTGCAAATTGGTTGCAACCAATTTTACAATTATATAAGCACTAGGTGTAAATAGACAATATACACCTAGGTAGCTATGAATAACAAAAATAACCAAAATACAGCCTTGTACAGAAAATCATTAAATTTAGCAGAAAACTTCAAATTGTTGTAACTTTTGACCTGTTAAAGATAAAATTAGTCAAGAAATATATTATTTATGAAATATTACATCTTGTAAATTTAATTTATTTTTAATATCACATAGTTACTCTGTTTCTTCAGCTTTTGATTTAGTCAGTTTTAAACTTCTGACTTTTTAATTATTGTTTGTAGAGTAGAGAGTTAAACATGGAAGACTATGATAACCCCTTAGGTTTTCCGGCTTAAAAAAAAGAAGAAAAAAGTTAAATATGGAAATGTTGTGTTCTGTACAGGTCGTGAGAGTGATGAAACTCGAGATGCGCGTAGGAGGGGAGACATAAACCAACTAAGGTGGTTGTTCCCATAGTAGCTGTCCCGCGCATGCGCATACTTTCTCTTTGCGACTGCACAACCCCAATACAGTGTCATCACTCACCTCACCACAGACTGTACGAAAGAGGGGTTTCACCAAATATTATTCATGTTATTATATTTTGTCTTTTTTTACTTTTTAAGTATTTTAAGTTAAGTATTTTAGTTGTTCAATATTTGAAGTTATTCTGTTTTCTCCCCAGGAAGCACATAAGAAAACTGTTGTAGTTATTGCGCCAAAGAAACCAGTAGTATCACCACCTAAAGAAAGGAGAAAATCCCCAGAAGGCAAGAAAGTTGGAAGGTATAATACATTTTATTATTTCAATTATAAATAGTGCAAGATATAATTATACAGTAATGTCAATTTTTCAGCTTTTCTGTAAAGCTATGTCACTTATAAGATTTAAAACTTATAAATTTAATAATTGTTACTTGCATATTGGTCTTTAAAAAGGTGTGACTGACTACATATACTAAAAACCAAACTACAAATAGTATGTTCTATCCAAATTCCAATAAATTGAGGACTATTTTAACAAATACATCTACTTATATAAAGCTAGATGGTAACACTGATTCACTGAAATTAATTATGAGACTTGAATTAAAGCTCTCGACAAGAAACTTTTGGGAAAATTGCCATAATTTAACATTTTTAAATTTTGGAAGCACCTTTTGGGCGGGAAAGATTTTTTCATTTTCTCACTTTGAGCGCGTTTTGTAAGAAAACGGTAAGAGATAGCAAAAAATGTTAAATACAAAAGTTGTAGAAAATTTAACTTCAAATTAACGGTTTGAGTAAAAACAAACTCTGTTATAATCCACACACTGTTTATCACGACCGGTTTCAGTCTTTACAGATAATTGATGGTTTCAGTCTTTACTAAGCTAATAATACAAACAACACTTAAACTAAAAATGTAAGTGAGGGAAAGGAGCAGGTAGATGCCGTCTTGTTTAATTTGCACATCTTACAATTAATTATCCAAATAAAGTTTAATACAAAATTCTCAGTTGTGGTTGGTCTGACTGGAGTAGTACTCTCGCAATTAACAAATTATACATAAGACAAACTATCATCAATAAATCTTACATAAATTAATATATTAAAAAAGAAACGCAATTTAAGTTAATTATGTATCAATTTAAAAAAATTTAAATAGTAGACCAAGATGACGTGACACATACAAAAAATTAAGTTACCTAATCTATCAAATTTTATCTAAATGTTCAAATCGAAGGCTTTTAGTTTATATTTTGTAACAATCCAAAATATATTTAAATATATAGTGTAACACTAACAGCCATGTCACAGAGAAAATATACAATGAGAAATAAAACAGCAGTTTCCTATAGTGTCTAAAAGCACAGAGGTTTGGTCTAAATAAATAAATGACGCAATACTTAAATAATATTAACCATTTATAATTTTTATATATATATTTCTTAATGACGCAAAATAATTACAATAGAATCATTTTTTTTAATAAATAAATAATAAAATATAAAAGCAGACTGTAAAAGTAGGTAATATAAAAGCAGACTTAAAGAATATATTAATATATGAACGTATGTAAAATGTGAAAATTATATAAGAGATTTTGTTTCAATGAGTAGTGCGTTTGAAGTGAACAATATAAAGCAGTAGTTAAAATCATAAACAGTTCAATAAATAGAAAATAATAACAAAACATAACACAATTCAACATGTATCGAGATCTCAGTATAATAAGAAATTCCATATACAATGATCATGGAAGCAATTCAAAGAGAGAGAGGGCATCAAGTTGCTTACGTGACAAAACGCAGGTATCAAGCAATTGGTAACGCGACAGAACGTTCTCGAGGCAATAGACTTCTACCAAGATGGCGTAGCTATTGATGTGTGTTGCATAAGGCTGGTGAGGAATATTACACAAAAAATGTAGTTTTTGTTTCGAAATGGTGACAAGTTTGGTCACAAACTAAAGAACATATACTTTTGAGTTGGTGTTATCGTAAGAATTGGAATTGATCATGTAAATTGAGTGTTTTTCAACATATAACTGTTCCATGTGCTTCAACAAAACTAACGCGAGATAGGCTTCAGAACATATCGAGTGAATTGTGTTAACGACGAAAAATCCTAGGTAAATAACAGTGCGACGAATATAACGCAGTAAGTAATAATGGCCATAGGACACATTTTTTAGTCTGCAAGTATAAAATTTTGATTATTTTAAAAAGTAATTTCTCTTAATTTCTGTTGCGTCATTTTTTCTTTTTGAGAGATATGGTTGATAAAAGTTTCATGTAATTGTAAATAGTTCTTTGATTTGTTTGTATATTTGTACCATTATGTTGATATCTTTTTATTGTTGTGAACATTCACTTTTGAATATGTTTGAGTAAACAAAGGTTTTTTGCCACAATGTCTTGAATTTCTTTATACAGCCACGAACATCCATTTAGCTTGTACTTTGATAGCCAGGTTTCCACCCCTGAGGAAATCAAATTAATTAATAAATATTTTTCAGTAATTAACAATTATGAGTAGTTATATGCAAACAGAGCATAAGTGAGGTTATATGTGGATTGTCGCAAATGTTATGATTATTATTTTTTATTAGTATTGTGGGAGTTAAGTGAAGGTGATTTTTTAAGGTTTTGAAAGTAAGGTGAGTTAAAGTAAGGTGAAGCACATGATATTATTCTACGTTGAAGTTGGGAGAGAGATGTTGTGGAGAGTTTAGGTAAATGATGTTTTATTGTTGAAGTAAGGCAATAGGCCTAGGAGGTATATAAATGATTTAAAGTATTACATGAGCGACGACTTTTGGTTTTAAGGTGAATAAGTGAAGGAGATGAAGGAGAGATATTAATAATTATTAGATAATCCACATATAGCGTTTTTATTTTTGATTTAAAACATTTTTTTTATTTTTTGAATTTTTTACCGAACCTCATTTTTTTTTAACACATTATAACTTGATATATATATATTTTTATTTTTGCAACGCTTAACGTTGCAAAATGGCGCCCAACGTGGGGCTGAAAAGCAAAAGAAGCTATATATTTTTATTTTTGCAACGCTTAACGTTGCAATAGATAGGAAATTAATTAAGAAGAAAGAATAGGCCTGTTACTGATTTGATATTCCGTTAAACTAAAATAAATAATACACCTCCGCTGCACCTATCGGAAATTATTCGAGACTATTCAAAAAACATTGGAACATATGATTTTCATACGGACGGAAATATAATTAATTTGGAAAACTAAAAGAACCAAAATTCAGATCAGGAAATAGGGATGGCCTATAAGAAAAGATTTTATATAGAAGAAGTGTTTTAATTTAATATGTTAAACTAACTACTTATTATTATCTTTGTAAATGTATTTTAACGAAATTTATAGGAATATACAAAATTTTAATCATATACTTCATTTCATTTTAATTCATACTCATAATACATACGGTAAAATTCAAGAAGGAAAGAGGAAAAACATATGTTTAAAAAAAAACAACGTGACGGCTTTTTCCAAAGTTAAACAATAACTCCTCATTACTAATAGAGATAAGTGTATTAGATAGATAAATATATATTGTACGTTAGATTAAATAAATAATTTCAGAATTTACTACACTAAAATGAATCAAGAAGGCAGTTATAACTTGAGACCGAAAATTAATTTAACACAAAGGGCTCGGGAGTCACAAGACTTACCTATTGCACACTCGTCCCGCCGAACAGAAGACGTGAGCGTGGAGAATGGGGCCGACACGATGGAAGGGTCGCAGGTGCCACTATTAAATAACCGCCGGCTGAAAAACGTGGATAGGGATAAGGGTGATAGCTGGGAAGAACAGATAGAGATACGCGGTTTAGAGGTAGGCGATATACCGGTAATCCAAGAAAGTGTAAGAAGAAATTTTCAGAGCTAACAAAGAAAGCCTATTGTAAAATGAATAAATTTTTTTTTTTTAATATTGAAGAAAAGATACGATTTTATATTGGTAAAACTTTTAGATGAAACTGTATCTTATTAAATGTTTGATTAATTTAACATTGAATACTACTGTCAATAATAAAGTTTCATATATATAGGCCTAAACGAATGTTAAATATTGAGAAGACTATAATTGGTAAGAATGTTATTTATAACCTCATTTCAATTTTATTATATTTTTTCTCCGAACTACCAAGAACCGAATCTTTTATATTATAAATAAACTGATAATGCCTGTTTTTTTTATGTGTGTTAATTTATGTGTGGACAATTAAACTTGGTGCTTCGATATAGACTTGTGCTCATTTTATCAATATTACCATTTATCATATAATAATTTTCATTCATCCTTTGTTTATCCTAAAATCACTTCTTGTTTTGAATATTATTTTATTATATATATATTTATATTGATCTAATTTTTTTTTTCTTGGAAAAAGACGGCACCAAACCCTTGCTTGTTTTTTGTTGGGCCCTAATTACACAGTTTATAAATTCACAAATCAGTTCTTAACCATTTCACAAATCCAAACTATACACTTCGTGGTTGCCAAATCTTTAATCTCCTCCAATTGTCTCAAATACTTGAAGAAAATAATTATCAGTACAATACTTGTGTACACACACAAAAATCAGCCCTTTGGCTACAAAAATCGTCGAAACTCCGTAAAAATGCACTGATTTTTCCAATTGCATGTGGTCCTTCACATTAAATAAACCAAGAGAGACCATTGAACTTGCTAAAGTCTCCAATACCAAAATTCTCTTCCAAAACGTACATGTTCGCAACACACACTTTTAACTTTCAAATGTTCATAATTTGTTCTTTTATTAATTCTTACTTTACATCATATATGAATATAATACAATATTAATAAGTTATGTCTGCTTTTTTATTAATTTATGTCTGCTGTTATTAAGTTACTGGTTTATTTATCATTACATTTACCGTTTTTATTGACTCTAATTTTATTTTATTCATTATTTAAACCAGTGGTCTTCAACCTTTTATTATTTAAGGGCCAAATTATTGTCATGGAGGACTTGGAGGGCCGCATTGATTAAGCGTGTATATACATATACATATATACATATATATATGTATGTGTGTGAATTTTGTCTCAGGTTAAAATAATTTACATGAATTTGTTATAACATTTTATATTTGTTGATAACTGTATTAAACATCAATATTGAAAACAATATAGGTCTTGACATATATTTAAACATGTTATAAAACTCAAAATTAAACTGAAAACATCAAATTTGTGACTTTTGTAGTTTAGTGAGAAATTTTACATTGTTTATCTTTTACTAATCTGTCAACATTAGCTTTTATGTCAGATGTGGCAATTCGAAGAGAGTTCTCTAAATGAGTGTCAGAGATACGGTTTCTCAGTTTCGATTTCACGTTCTTCATTCTTGAAAATAGCTGCTCACAGATGTAAGTGCTGCCAAAAAGAGATGCTGTGGCCAGAGCATGAGATCTGATTGCTGGAAATCGATCACCTTCAACATACAATGAGTAAAACTCCAGAAGTCCAAAGTTTTTAAATTTCTCCTGTAAATCGCTATTGCACTGAAAGTCAATAAGTTCCATTTGTATATTTCCGGAATAGTCTTCCACATTAACACTGAAAGGAGCACAAAAAAGCTTCATCATAGTTTTATTTTGCTTGAAGTTTAAAAACCTGTTGCTAAAATCTTGCTGTAACATGGAGAGTGCTTCGCTGTACTTTTCTTTGTTTTGAACTTCACATTGTGACAGTGTTGGAAAATGTGTGAAGTCGCCTTGTTGTACTTGATTCTTCCACAAACTAAGTTTCCTCTCAAACGCCTCAACTTGATCAAAGAGATTGTGTATCATATTATTCTTCCCTTGTAGCCTAATATTCAAGTCATTGAGATGTATTGAAATATCAGTTAGGTACCCAAAATCAGCCATCCAACTGGGATCTTTGAAGTAGTGAACTGCCTTCCCGTTACTCTCCATGAACATGCAGATTTCTTCTTTCAAATCAAAAACCCTTTTTAAAAACTTTCCTCGACTGAGCCAACGAATCGCTGTGTAATAAATTACATCACCATACTCTGCATTCATCTCACTAAGGAAGGTTTTGAATTCCCTGTGGTTCAGTCCTTGTGATCTGATAAAATTCACGATTTTAGTCACATCTTTAATGACATCTTTGAAACAAAGACTTTTTGCACACAAATTTTCTTGATGGATAATGCAATGATATTGTATGAACTTTTCATTTTCACTTGCATCTTTTCTAATCAGAGCTACAACACCTTCATTTTTTCCCTTCATTGCTGGGGCCCCATCAGTTACAACACCGCTCAAGTTATCCAGATTTAGGCCAAACCGGTTTAAAGTTGAAGTCAAAGCCTTGTAAATATCAGTGCCTTTAGTAGTGCCCTTCATTGGAAATAGTGCTGCCATTTCCTCGGCAATAGAGAAATTTTGATCGATTCCTCTAATAAAAATGGCTAACTGAGCTGTATCTGTAACATCAGTGCTTTCATCAAGTGCTACTGAATAAAAAACAAACTTTGAAGCACGGTCTTTAAGTGAGATTTCAATATCCTAAGATAGCTCCTCAATTCTTCTGGCAACTGTGACCCCAGATAAACTAACCTTTGAAAACAAATGTTTTTGTGTTGGGCATAGGATTTCAGCTGCCGATTCCATACACTGCTTTACAAACTCACCATCTGTGAATGGCTTTGATTGCTTAGCAATTTGTTCAGAAATGATATAGCTAACTTTAACACTTGATTCACTTTCGGCGTTTTGCCGAGTAAACGTAAATTGTTGATTCTCAAGTTTTTTCCTTAAATCTCGCACCTTATCCAATCTAAACTGACCTTGTACTGCGTCCATCTTGGAAGCGTGCTTTGTGTCATAATGCCGCTTTAAATTGTACTCTTTCATTACGGAGACAGACTCATTACAAACCAAACAAACTGGTTTGTTTTTTATATTTACAAAAAAGTATAGATCGGTCCACTTTTCTTGAAACACTCGGCACTCATCGGTAATCTTCCGTTTCTTACTACACGAAGCCATTATTCACTAAACTTAAACTAACATTCACTTGCGGGCAGACAATAGAAATAGGTGAAACAGACTGAGACAATGACACTGGCGTGGGTTGCGATGCTACGAGTGACCTTGAGCATCAGGGTTGCCACTTAACGAAAATTCCCTACTACGGCCGAAGCAATTGGCCAACTTCAGTGCTGCAATGTTTTCCTATTTGTTTGGAAACAAAATCATTCGGCGGGCCACAAAAATATACACGGCGGGCCGCAAGCGGCCCACGGGCCGCGGGTTGAAGACCACTGATTTAAACCTTTGTGTCTCATGCATATTATGAGTAGTTTCTTTACTACTATGACTAAACTTTACTATACGTCTCTTTGTTATATTTTACAATTTCTGTCGTTTTCAGTGGTCGCACATGTCACAAAATACATACCAAATTCAGGAAAATATAATATATAATAATACAATACATAAAACAAATAAAAGAACAATACAAATTTATAATTATTTTAACCAAAGTTTTTCCTCATTGTTTAGTCACTAATTTGTCGTATTAGAATACACAATTTAACTATTAAGTCATTAAAACACGGTTGCCATCAAACGTATTATCATAAGGCAGGCGTATTGTCTGATTGGAAACTTTAAAGTCAAAGTTATAATATATCAGACGATTCTGTTTGTTGTTTTAAACAAAATATTCCACTTAGATCAGTCACTATCCTTATACCAACTTGTGCTATCTTACTCAAAGAAATTATGCAAACTTTTAACCTATGTGTGTGTTTGTTTATTTATATCCAGATTACTTTATTATAAATTTATTTTAGTTAAACCCTTCGAATTATTTATTCTGTTCCTTTCATAGTAAAATTCCCATTTATCATTCAAGATCATATTATATTCTTTGTTCAAATTGATGACTTTGCAAGTTTTACACATTGATATAAATTTAAATATTTATTTATGGTTAGAACTATTTAATGTAATTTAAAAAGTTATACAAATATACATTGTATATCAACCTATTTACAGGACTTCTTATACATATTTATTTACAAAAAGCAATTTTGGTCTCCCTAGTTTGCACCCGCTACCAAAAGTATCTTGTATATTGTACATGTATGAAGCACCAACTAGACAGTGTGTAATGTTTTATCAGGTACATAAACAATCTGTAGTCTCCATCTCTACTATAGTTGAAAATAGATCAAATTTACTGAATTGTACTTTAGGAACAAGAAAATAGCAATTTTTGTATTTTGTTTTCAGAACATCAATGTCTGAAGAAGATGGTTTTGATGAAGAAGGAGAAGATTCCGAAGATGACAATGAAAGTTACAATTCTGAAGATGACCCGGACAGGTTATGGTGTATTTGCCAAAAACCTCATAATAACCGGTGAGTTTGTAGCTTAAGATAAATTAATATTGATCCTTAAGGTAATACTGTATTTAAACGACAGTTACGAATTGCGCGAATGAGAATTGTGCTTTTAAACTAAAAGAATTGAGAATTGTGCAATTAAAATTGTTGATGCAATTTTTCATTTCAAAATTAGCAACCAATTATCATTTTAGCGTGTCTCAAATAAAATTTTATGCTTTTTACCTCATCCAAGCAGGTTTATTATTTTTTTTAACTATCAAGTTTTTGTAATTGTTTTAACTTTTAAATTATTTAAGAACTTAGTAAAAGTTTTTTAGAACGTTATTATAATTTTTTGTTATAGAAAACTCATGTATTGGTGTAAATTGCAAGGCATTTCTGATCAAATGAATAAAATTTCTTTCATTTCAAGCTGTTATTCCACAAAGGGGGTTTATTTAACCCTGTGTCTGAATCTTTGCTGTAGCATCTGTTTGGAATACTGTTGTGTATGTTTCCCCATTAGCAGGATCGATTTCTGTCTAGGTTTACCTCCATTGATTCATTTTGTTTATGAGCCATATTTGTACCCTGTAACACTTGCGTCCATGTCACAGAGAAAATAATAAAATAAGAAATGAATCAGCTGTTTCCTATAGTGACTAAAGGAACAGAGATTTGGTCTAAATGAATAAATGACGCAATACATAAATAATACTAATCATTTAATTTTTTTTTATATAATTACATTTCTTAATGACGCAAAGTAATTACAGTAGAATCATTTTTTTATATAAACAAATAATAAAACGTAAAAGCAGACTGTAAAAGTAGGTAATGTAAAAGCAGACTTAAAAAACATCAATATATGAGCGTGTGTAAAAAGTGAAAATTATACAGAAACTTTATTTCAACGAGTGGTGTGTTATAAGCGAACAATATGAAGCGGTATTTAAGGCTATAAACAGTTCGATAAATAAATAAATAAAAAGAATATAACAACAGTACAGAGCACAATTTAATAAATCGAAAACTTAATATGATAGTATGTACAGTGATCATGAGAGCAGTTGGAAGAGAGAGGAGGGATCAATCTATGTATGTGAAAGAGCACAGATGTCACGGAATACAGAACGTTGTGGATCGTACTGGTTCTTCTTTGGGACGAATTGGAACGTAATTACAAACACAGTCTTCTATCAATATGGCTACATAGCTCATGTTTGTTGAATGAAGCCGGCGTGTGTTATCGCAAGAAAAATGTGATTTTCTTTAAAAAAGTAGTGACAAGTTAGTCAAAATGTAAAGTAAATGTACTTTGGAGGTGACGTGATTAAAAATATTAAGCTGATCATGTAAAATTGGTTGTTTATCGACGGATATTCTTTCGATGTGCTTTGTTGGAACTAGCGTGGGATAGGCCTCGGAAGTGAATTGAATTTACGACAAAAATCCTAGGTAAAAAACAGTGCGACGAATAAAACAAGTGAAACTGTAAGTAGAAATGGCCATTGGACATATTTTTGTCTGCAGGTATTAAAATTTTTCAATTTATAAAAAAGCTAACTTCATTTAATTTCTATTGCGTCATTACTTAAGATATGGTTCAGGAGACTTTGTAAAATTGTAAATAATTTCTTGACTTGTTTGTACATGTGTATCACTATGTTTATGTTTCTTAATTGCTGTAAATATCCATTTTTGATCATGTTCGAGTAAATAATTGTTGTCTTGCCGCAATGCCTTGAATTTCTTTATATAGCCACGTGTGTCCATTTAGCCACTACTTTAATTAGCCAGGTTCCCGCCCCTAAGAAAATAGAGTTAATTAACAAGTATCTTTCAGTGATTAGTAATTATAAATGAATATATGCAAACAGAGCATAAGTGGGGCTGAATAGCAAAAGAAGCTATATTATTTTATTTTTGTAACCTTCCGTTACAACCCTTCCTCTCACATTGGGATATAGGTCTCCTTGCCTCCTATCTATTCACTGTGGTTCGTTATTACTACTCCAAATAGTTTTGAGAATGAGTACTGCGTTTTGATATGATCTGAGATAATGGCTGATGTATTGGGATAATTGCTGTTACCTTTGAGTATCCCAAGATCATTGAAGGGTATTATCCAACCACTTTGGACTAAATAAAAAAACTTAAAATATGTTTTTTTTTTCAATGTAAAACAAATTTAGTTTCTAATAATGAACTTTTAGCAAATTGTTAAAAATGGTTATACAACAGTAAAAACATTCAGCCTATAGCTCAAGAACTTGATTAGAAAAGTGTATCAGAAAATGTGATTTTTAGCTAGAGCTTGAAAACTGCAAACAAGTGCTGTCGATCGCTTGTCCTTGGATGTAAAATACCTAATCACTATATAATGGTGAAGAAAACGATTCTGGGATTGGGTAAAACAGAGTAAGCCTCCCCATCACAAAGCTTTCTGCTTTCACTCAAGCGCCTCCACAAACTATAAAACTTTCCAGCACCATATTGAACCGTTTTGTCTTCTCTTTTTAGTTTTCTTTTTCTCTTTGTAAACTCTGCTTTTCTCTTTCATTCCAAAGGTGCTTTGTTGGCATTTAAAACAGTTTTTCTGTCAATTTGTTTTAAACTGTCATTCATCTTTAATTTTATAATTCTGTGGCATAACATACTGGCTCAATGAGCCATAGTGTAATATTATAGAAACTAAAAATACTTAATATTATACATTTGAAGAATTTTCATTGATTATTTACAGTGTAAAATAAAAAACACAAACAAAAATTTAACTTGGTGCAAATTGTAGCTAATCACCAGATTAAATTATTGACACTTCAAAATATAAAATATGCAAGTAAATATATATAATATTATATATTATATATATAATGTTATATTATATAACAATAGCAACTTATTTACTTGAATAAAATAGCAAAAGTAAAATTGTAATACATAATATAGGATTGCTTAGTGCAGCCGACAACAAAGCAACACCGGATTGCTGTCTAACAGATTATAAAATCACAGATATATGCTAGTTTATATACTGCTTACTGAATAGCTTTATCTTTCTGCTTCAAATATATATATATAACAATAGCAACTTATTTACTTGAATAAAAGAGCAAAAGTAAAATT
>JAGFPH010002291.1:195287-207674 GCA_018207615.1 Philaenus spumarius | reverse complement strand
AACAATCAGTCACGCACCGCACACTTCGGTCCAGTTGCGTCAACAATTGCCGGTTTATGGACGTCACAAATTTGACCCGAGTGAAAGGAGAGTACAAAAAAGAAAGGGTTTCCGACAATAAATCTCGAAATTGGCAGCTGAAGGGTCCGCAATAAAAGTACGAAAAGGGTTTGCTCTACCCGGGCGCAACCGTTGCCCAATTCGGTCGCAAATATGAGCCTCGGCACCCCCAATAAAACCTTTTCTCTTCCGCGTTCAACTACAAAAGTGCTTTTCATTTTATGACGGCAAAAACCGGCCTTAATGGCACCGAGTCCTAAATTTCGCTGCTTTCGAATGCTTTGTGTTTTCCGACAGAGAGGCTCCAACAGTATTTTACAGAAAATGACTCCTGTCAACCCTTTGCAATAGAATTTTGGGGCCGTAGAGTTGTTTTACAATTTCGAAGTATTTTGTATCTCAACTACCCTAAAGTAAAGATCATCATTAACTGAAGAGTCGGTAGGCTGTACAATTTGAAAGGGAAATTATAGGTTCGGGAGGACTTTTTATGTTTCCGAATTAAAGAAAAGAATCAAGGATAACTAAATTTAACTTATACTTTACATTTCTATCTATATAAATACATATCTTTCAGTATGTTTTTTATCAATTAAATTACAAGTGAAAAAACATGGTCCAACACCGGGATTTGAACCCAAGACTTTTACCTTTCCGTGGTAACACTCTACCAACTGAGCTAGCCTGATCACTCCAGATATTGGTCGATGTTATCTCACTTGTACGGTTCTACTGATTTTATGAACTAATTGACTGAATACCTCGCATTGCGACATTGAAAACACTTGTGCAATTAATGTAAAATTTAATAATTCATTAATTGATTAATAATTAATTAATTCATTGTTTAAATTGTTAAATTAAATTAAATTTAATTAATTTACAAATTAAAAATAATATATCTTTATTATAACTGGTTAAATATTTTCAGTTTATATCCACACCTAGGCTTTATGTTTGATCAGATCTGTTCGATCATATTTGTAGATTTTTATTTTAAATTATTCAGTAAAAACCCTCTTTTTTTGTTAGTGACAAGGTTATTAGACGATATGAAATAAATCAAACTGATACACCTTTTTCTGAAATCGATTTTTCTGCTGCTGTTAAGTTAGAGATAGTAAATTGTTCAGTACACTGCTGCTCAACAATTGAAGTTAAACGTAACAAGTTTAGCAATGAAATGTGTTTTTTGTTATTGTAGCTTAAATCTGCATAGGGATTAGTATCTTGTAGGCTGAGGTCTCTTTAAAGAAAAAAGTGCGTGACACTCTCGCACGTTAGAAGTGATAGGTTATGAATCTTCTTAGGTTCTAGAAACAATAGATTTTATGCACTTGTCTTTTTGAATTTGATACATCATTTAATCGGTTTTGAGGTTAGAAATCCTTTGGAATATATGAATTTTTGAATGTACTTTTTATTTGCCTCACTCTTGATAGTTAAGAAACAAACATATATTTCAGGTCTTTGAGTAAAATATTATACTACAGGGTCTGTACATTCACCTTGTTGATAATCCTTAAAATGATAAAAACTTCATAATGAGTTAATTTATAATAATTGGTCGTCGGTTTATTCACAAAACTGTCCTTATCAGGCATTTCAGGTATTTATCGACATTTTGTGCTCAACCCTGGAAAACTGTAAAGAACTAAGTACAGGGAGGAAAAAAGTAAAGGAGTCGAAACCTTGGATTACTCAGAGACTTTGCGTTAGGTGTTAAGTAGGTTGAGAAAGAAATTGTTTAAATTTATGATTGCCAAACCTAATGATGTTAGGTTTAAAAGATATTATGTTAAGTTTAGAAATAAACTCAAATCAGATCTTAGTGAGGTTTAAGAGGGATACTATCTTGCTCTTTTCGAACAATTGCAGGTGACTTGAGGTCACAGTGGGGTTTGATTAATAATGTGATAAAAGATCCTAAATCAAAATCTGAGATCGATAAAATTTCCTTTAATGATGCAAAATTTACAGATCCATTGAGTATTGCGGAAGCTCTTAATGATTACTTTCTTTCTATTCCAGATCTACTTAAAAGTTATATTCCAAATATTCAAAACTCTAATATTTTTGACAACTTTTTTCAGCCTAAATTTATACCTAAATCTATTTATATGGTACCTACAACTAATACAGAGGTTTTAAATAGAGTTAATAAGTTCAAATGCAGGAAAGCACCGGGTATAGATAATATTGGCGGATATGTTATTAGGCGTATTATTGTAAATACTAGTGAAATAAGCCTCCCGAGGTCGGCTGAAAAAATCCGAAGTAAAAATGAATCTACAGAAGTAGAAATATCAATAGCATCATAACATTCTCCTTTATTTAAAATAAACCATACTAAAATCGGTCTGGTAGTTCTCCAGCGGGAGGTACTTTTTTTATGTGGCGATCTACCGGTCCTATTTTTGTAAAAATGAAGAATAATGTTATGATTATCAAAAAATTATGAAATGTAATTTTTATTTCATCGTTATATTTAAGGGCAGTTTTTGTTTTTTTTTTTAATTTTAAATTACAACCCTATTGATATCTATTTCTGGAGACTATGTTGTAGGAAATTTGTATTAACCTATCTGAAACAGCCGACCCCAGGATATTGTTTTTACGTAGTAAAACATTATTTTGTATTTATAACATTTTTATAAATTATAATACAAATTTTAAAAACGATGTAATCCTCATTCATGCCTTTTTAAATGTGCCCATGAAATAAAATTGACATTTCATAATTTTTTTTATAATAATGACAAAATTTTCTGTCTTTTAAAACAAACAGCACTAAAATCGGCAGAGTAGATCTCAAGAAATAGAAATCAATAGGGTTTTAACATAAAACCAAAAAAAAAAAAAAAATAAATAAATAAATAAAATAAAAAAAGTGCCCTTAGTACACCAGTGAACAAAATTTAAATTTCATAATTTGTTTGATAAAAATTAATGTAGTTTATGTCATTTAAAACAAACCGCACTAAAATCGACTGGGTAGATCTCAAGAAATAGAAATCAATAGGGTTTAAACCTAAAACCATAAAAATTAAAAAAGCACCCTTATAAGTACACCAACAAAAAAAATTTACATTTCATATTTTTTTTGATAATAATGACATTTTCTGTCACTTAAAACAAACCGCACTAAAAATCAGCTGGGTAGATCTCAAGAAATATATATCAATAGGGTTTTAACCTAAAACCAAAAAAACTCAAAAAGTGCCCTTATAAGTGCACTAATGAACAAAATTTACATTTCTTAATTATTTGATATTAATGACTATAGTTTATATCATTTAAAACAAACCGCACCAGCCGGGTAGATCTCCAGAAATAGATATCAATAGGATTTTAACGTAAAACCAAAAAAAACCTCAAATAGTGCCCTTATTAAAAACACCAGTGAAAAAAATGTATGTTTCATAATTTTTTTATAATAATAATGACTGCAGTTTGTGTCATTTAAAACAAACCGCACTAAAATCGGCTTGGTAGATCTCCAGAAATAGATATCAATAGGCTACTGTTTTAACATATAACCAAACAAACTCATAAAGCGCCCTTATAAGTACACCAATGAAAAAAATTACATTTAAAAGGTTTTTGATCAAAATTACTGTAGTTTATGTCATTTAAAATAAACCGCACTAAAATTGGCCCGGTAGATCTCCAGAAATAGATATCAATAGGGTTTTAACGTAAAACCTAAAAAATTAAAAAACCGCCTTTATTACACCAATTCAATTTTTGATAATAATGACAACATTTTCTGCCATGTAAAACAAACAGCAATAAAATCGGCTCGGTAGATTATCAGAAATAGGATTTTAACATAAGACTAAAAAAACTAAAAAAGTGCCCTTTTAAATATGCCCATGAAATAAAATTTACATTTCATATTTTTTTATATTGATAACAACATTCTCTGTAAATTAAAACAAACAGCACTAAAATCGGACCGGTAGATCGTCAGAAATAGCTATCAATTTGATTTTAACATAAAACCAAAAGATCTCAAAAGTGCCCTTTAAATACACCCATGATGTAAAATTGACATTTCATAGTTTTGTAATAATAATGACAACATTTTCTGTCATATAAAACAAACAGCACTAAAATCGGCCAGGTAGATCTTCAAAAATAGCCATCAATAGGATTTTAACATAAAAGCCAAAAAATTCAAAAAGTGCCCTTTTAAATATGCCCATGAAATAAAATTGACATTTCATAATTTTTTTATAATAATGACAAAATTGTCCGTCATTTAAAACAAACTGCACTAAAATCGGACCGTTAGATCTTCAGAAATAGCTATCAATAGAATTTTAACATAAAATCCAAAAACCTCAAAAAGTGCCCTTTTAAATATGCCTATGAAATAAAATTGACATTTCATAATTTTTTGATAATAATGACAACATTTTCTGTCTTTTAGAACAAATAGCAATTAAATCGGCCCTGTAGATCTTCAGAAATAGCTATAAATAGGATTTAAACATAAAAGCAAAAAACTCTAAAAGTGCCCTTTTAAATGTGCACATTTCATAATTTTTTGATAATAATGACAACATTTTCTGTCATTTAAAACAAACAGCACTAAAATCGGCCCAGTAGATCTTCAGAAATAGCTATCAATAGGATTACCAAACGTTTAAGGGTCTACTGAATTATTATATAAGTAAGATTGTTGACGTACTTACCTATCTTTTTAATTTTAGCATTGAAAAGAGTATTTTCCCTAAGTGTTTAAAATCAGCCCTTGTTATACCACTTTACAAACGGGATGAAAGGGAAATGGTTGCTAACTATCGTCCTATTTCGCTCTTACCTTGTTTTTTAAAGATATTAAAAAAGGTTGTAAAGAGCGGGCTTGTGTCATTTTTAAACTGTCATAGTTATTTCAGTAAGAACCAATTTGGATTCAGGGAGTGTTTATCGACGGAGGATGCACTTTTGACCTATTTTTGAAAGTTTAAATGATGGAAATCCATGCGCGTTTTTATACATATAGATATAAATAAGGCTTTAGACACAGTAGACCACAAAATACTTATAAATAAATTGTGGTACGCGGGGATAAGGGGATTATACCTCTGGAGTGGTTCTGTAGCTACTTAAGAGATAGGGAACAATGTTCTAAAATTGGCGGAATGGTCAGTAAAAGTTCTAAGGCACGGAGTCCCTCAGGGATCTGTGCTGGGCCCAATACTGTTTCTTGTATACATTAATGATTTATGTGAAGCTAAATTTAATGGCAGACTCACGGCCTTCGCTGATGATACCGCTCTAACATATTCGAGTACACATTTAAAACAAATTCATTGTGTTATGCAAGATCTTCTTGCATCAGGTTAAGGTTCTGGTTTGATACAAATTTTCTTGTATTGAGTGAAAAAACAAAATATATGGTGTTTGGGCTACGGAAATAATGCAATTTTGTTGAAAATATAATTTATCATAGGTTCAGCTGCGGAAACTTTAATAATTGTAATTGCTCGGCTTTGGATAAAGTAAACCAAATAAAATATCTAGGTTTAACAATTAATTCAGATTTTACATGGGAGGGACATATTAGGAAACTTAAGGGAGAAATGTATAGTGCGCTAAGAAAATTGTATTTATTAAGTAATACTTGTCCACCAAAAGTTTTATTATATGTATACCACGCGTTAGTAAGTTCTCGCTTGGGTTATGGGTTGAGTTGTTGGGGTGGTACTTATCTCTCCACGCTCAAACCTATTATAACAATTCAAAAACATATTGTAAGAGTAATGTCGAGGAAATCTAGACTGGAACACTCTTGGCCTATTTTTTCTTAATTAAAAATCTTATAGCCTATTTTAAAAATTCTAAAGCTGTTCCGGACAAAACATTATTATACTCAAAACAATAGTCGCAGCACGTATTCTCTAAGAAACAGTAATCAAATGATAGTTCCTAAACCAAAACTTACTTTATACAGACACTTTTTTACTTTTAACGCTCCACGCCTCTACAAAATGGTGTCATTACACGTTAGAAAGGATTTATTGACAGGGTTTTTAAGAGATGTCAAAGCATTCCTCTTTTCTGTTGAGGATATTGAATCTTTTACCCAAGTTGTTGAATGACCCATAGTTGGCTCTAATAATTGCTAATGGCTTGTAAACTAAGTACTGTACTTGGCATGAATCCTGTATTTTGTGTATTGCTAAAATATTATTTTTTTATTTAAGGCTGCGATTACCTTGCAGGTGCTAATTAATTAACTAAATAATTATTGTTTCTTTTTGTAATTTTATAATAACAAAATAGTGTAGTTTAATTTTGTTAATGTGGTTAAACGGCGACACAATTCTCTTTTTTTCATTTTCTTTTTTCTTAGCCAATGAAATGTTGGAAGTCTCAAACAGGCAATGCCTAGGAGACCCCTATATTTTTTATTATCACTAGATTTAGGTTTAAATTTTTTAATTTTTAGTAGATATGAAAAAGAATTGTGTTTATTTTGTAAAAAAAATTGTATAGATGTTTGCTGGTAAATAAATAAATCATCATCATAAAAAAAATCCCTAAGATATAGTTAGATATAGTTTGTTGTTTTTAGGCCTAAGTAGTTTCATTTGAAGAACGAAGTAAACAAAAAGAATTAAAAACAATAATCTTCAATTCAAACATACATCAGCTGATTTCATCCATTAGCTTTAATACTTCAACAAAAATTAAATAAATAATAAAACCAGTTCCTTGTGTTACGTATTAACACAGTACACGTGGCGCATGCGCGTAGTCCGTCTATGCCTTATGTGACAGAGAGAGTGGAGATAATTCTCTCTTTCTTCTTGCACTGCTCATGCGTGGCAAACAGTTCTCTTATTTTTACCTTTCAACTGTCGGTTGAAGTCGGAGAAGAGGTAGCGTTTCACTTTTCGTCTGACCCGGGCCAATTTGTCCTACTGCGCCTAAAGATGTTTCACTTCAACACAAAGTAAAAGCTCATCTCTGTGAGCTTTTTGAAAGAATTAAGCTACCTTCGCCTTTTGAAAGACTTAAGGTAGTTGAACTTTGTACATGTTTTGGCCCATTCTTTATCTGACTAGCAACAGCATGGAAGTTATCTTAATTCATTATATTTTGGACAACACGGATTTGTGTCAGTGCAACAGCATCTTTCCAATAGTTTGAACCGGTATCTGATCTTTTAATCAAACAATGGGAATGCTAAACATTGGTGGAGTAGTTCAGTTGCAAATCGCTTTATGCGAGTGTTAGTGTGGGACATCGGGTCAGGCAGAGGTTTGTTTCTAAACACTGCTAGTATGTCATAGGCATGGTCGAGTGGAGGACGAAGAACTAGAAGGGAATGGGACGAAGAACTGGAAAGAATCAGCCCAAGAAAGGGATTGCGGAGAATATAGCTAAAAATGTTGGAGATAATAATTTCACTTATGCTGGTAACAATGCTCTATCACATTGCTCAAGGGTGAATGATTTATTTCATGATCGTGCAATAGCGCGTATATTGTGGCCGCCACAATTAATTACCACACCTGAATTCATTTGAGAACCTTTTAGATAGTCGTAAGAAGCAAAAGTCAGGATTCTTGGAGTTGCCCCTGCAGCCTTGGGGAGCCACAACAAGCTGTTCTGATGAATGAGATTGTATTTAACGAGAAGCAGTACCAGACCATGTAAAAAGTATGCTCAGAACGTCAGAAAGTGTCAAGAGAGGTGATAAGGCAAAGAGTAGGTCTTACTGGTGTCGAGAGAAAAAAAGCGCACAACTCGCCAGGTTGATGTTTAACGAGGGTGAGACAAGGGCCAACCCTTGAGGAAACAAAATTTAACAGGCGAAAAAAGGGCACCGGCGTTGACTAGTGGAACTGACTTATAAACAATATTTACAGCAGTCTTACAATTTAACGGCTGTTAAAGGTTAGGTTAGGTTGAGCGGGTGTTACAAAGTATTCAACAAAGTCTAATGCAGATGGTAAGTATTTTTAGAAATTGATTTTTTTTATTTAACTACATTTATTTACACATAATTATGTAGGCAGTATTATTAGCGAATTTCCATAGGAAAAATTAGCTATTGCAGTGGCCCTTATGGTAAGACCCAAAATCGGGAGTAGCAAATGAGCACCGACCATGGTCCCCAGAACACGTTTTGGGGTGTCATTAAAAATCATATATATATGTATATATTTATGTATTTATGTGTGCGCACTCTAACGGACGTATTTTACGTCCGATTTGGACCAAATTTGGTACACACATTGGGTTTCTAAGTCGTTTGAACTGGTAGGTTAGCCAAAAAAATTGACCGGAAGTAGACCACATTTTTGACCGGAAGTAACTTTATGTATTTATGTGTGCGCACTCTAACGGACGCATTTTACGTCCGAATTGGTCCAAATTTGGTACACACGTTGGTTGTCTAAGACACTTGGACTAGTTCGTTAGCCAAATAAATTGACGGGAAATAGACCACATTTTTGGCCGGAAGTACATGTATATATGTGTGCGCACTCTAACGGACGCATTTTATGTCCGATTTGGTCCAAATTTGGTACACAGGTTGGTTTTCTAAGTTGCTTGGACGAGTTCGTTAGCCTAAAAAATTGACCTTAAGTAGACCACATTTTTTATCGGAAGTATCATGTATATAATTGTGCGCACTCTAACGAACACATTTTATGTCCGATTTGGTCCAAATTTAGTAAACAGGTTGGTTTTCTAAGTCATTTGGACGAGTTCGTTAGCCAAAAAAATTTACAGGAAGTAGACTAAATTTTTGACCGGAAGTAACACTATTTTGAGATTTTTCGTACTAGAATTAAATTTTGTTGATGTTTTCTTTACAAGAATAGACATACGAAATAATTCTGCACATTTTGTTTTTTTACGCGACCTTATAGCCCATCTGGTTCCCCCAAAAACAATCAAAACGTAAAAAAACAGTAAAAGTACCAGAATTAAATCCACGACTTTTACCGTGGAGACCGATGGCAATATATTTGATACATGCTGGCAGCACCTTCGTGAGTAGATCAATTTCCCAAATAGTTGTTTGAAACCCAAAAACATATTTAAATTTAATTTTGGAAATTCGCTCAACTCACGTCAGCGGTTCAGCTGCGTGGTCGAATTATTTAAATTTAAAACTGCTGTAAATATTGGTTATAATATAAGTCAGTTCCACTACTCTTAAGTTTTCCGTCCTACTCGCTACTGAAAACAACAAGGATTCGAGAAGAGGTATTTGTTTTTGAGCTTCGATAATGTTTCAGATTGTGTAAAAAATGTGATTTATTTAGTTTAAACCTTTTTTTATAAAGTTGTTAAATTTATCTGTGAACTGTGCTTTTATCTTTTGCGTTCATTTTACTAAGAATGAGTCATACTCTAGAAACATAACACACCCAATGAAGTGAGCAAAGAACGAGGACAAATATAACGAAATCACCAGAATTGAATCTGCTCCACTTCGAGTATTCAACAGTGTATTTTATTGATATTCTTAAATTATTCATCAGCAGCATTCATTTAGTTAATCGATGGCAAAATTGTACAAAGCTATCTGTATTACTTTCTAAATCGGTAGAGTACTTTATTTATTTATTTATTTTTTTTTTTTGTAAGAGTAAAATCAGTGAAATCCATATTTAAAATGGTGTCGTAGAGCGAGTTTTACTACAGAACTCGGAATATCTGTCTTCTTCCTGCTCCAAATCTGGTCTGAGATCTCCAGAATGTAGCTTAGTTCATCTTCATACGGAGAAAGTGACCTGGCGCTATAAATGACTCCTTCAGGACTTCAAGCAAATCCAATTAATCAATTCACTTCTCTGCATTGAAGACATTCAACGTAGCGTGGCCGCAAGTCAAACTAGGGATGTCCATTTGAAACAAAACATCGCCACTTGTACATCGACGTATCGATTAGTAAACATCGAATACTTTTGTTTATATGACTACAATTATGCTACACATTTTCGTGACACAATTAACAAAAATGAATATTTTCCCTCAAAACTGCATGCCCAGACCTCTAAAATAATACCTCTCCCAGCTTCCTACGACCGACCAAATTCATTTGCAAATTTGGGCTTACAGAATTAGATATAATATATAGATGGGAATTTATTACAATAAAAAAATAATGTAGAGTATACTAAATTTATACAGTATAAGTAATTTATAAGTTAATATAAGTAATATCAACTTTAATTTTGAAAAACCAGGACAAAAACCAATCATTGAGATATGAAAAGGTGTAAATACTATTTTGTGCAAGTTGGTAATACCCACAAGACCCTTTGAAACCAGTTATTACTCATATTGGCACTGGTCATCAACTCAGTTGTTCTGTACCTGTCATGGTGTGAGGTTAGGTCCACCTCGTAAGTTTGAGGAAAACAGTAAAAAGATTGACAAAACTGAGAAGCAGCTTTGTTTATTTTAAATATTGGTCAGTTCCACTACTAGTAAGTTTTATGTAAATAGTAAAAATGGGCTGAATTTTCTTCATTGCCAGTGCCTTGCTTATAGTATACTAGCTGGCCCGATCCGGCTTTGCACGGATAGACAAATCAAAGTTAAATGTATTTAACAAAAAAATATATATATACCAATGAATATATTCTACTATGTATTTCTTATGGGGATTTTTAGTAACTTTTACTCCCCCAAACCCCCCAAAAATTTAGAATTTTTTTAAAACCTTTCTTAGCGAGCACCTAGGGCCCCAGAGGAAGCTACATACCAAATTTAATTCCAATCCGTTCGGTGGTTTTTGAGATTTCGTGATGAGTGAGTCAGTGAGTAGTATTTGGATTATAATATATATATAGACTAGCTAACCCGTACGGCGTTGCCTGTGGTGGATGGTATTTTCAGTCTTTTTTAACGTAATTGTATTCTTTTTAAGTGTTCAGTCAGTGAGTGGTATTTGGCTTTTATATATATAATTCTTAAATAATAAAAACACTATTTTCATAATAATAAAAGATCTGAAATTATGATTTTAGTAACTTTGATCCCCCCAAACCCCTCCTAAAATTTCGAATTTTTTAAAACCCTTTCTTAGCGAGCGCCTATGGCCCTAGAGGAAGCTACATACCAAATTTCATTCCAATCCGTTCGGTAGTTTTGAAGAAATCGTGATTTAATAACTTTGATCCCCCAAACCCCCCTAAAATTTCGAATTTTTTCAAACCCTTTCTTAGTGAGCACCTATGGCCCTAGAGGAAGCTACATACCAAATTTCATTTCAATCAGTTCGGTAGTTTTTGAGAAATCGTGATGAGTGAGTGAGTGAGTGGTATTTCGCTTTTCATGAGATGTATTCATTGCCGAGGCGGGTGTTCTCGGTGGTGTGGGTTTTTTTCGCCTGCCAAATTTTGTTTCCTCAATGGTTAACCTTTGTCTCGCCCTCGTCAAACATCAACCTGGTGGCCTGGACGCTTTTTTCGGTATATCTTACGTTTTACCGCCATTTTGTGCGAGTTGCTGAAATAGTTAAAAATGGACGAACAAATTTGGGTTGAAAAGTTTTAATTGTACAACGATAGAATGTATTTCACCTGATATTTTGTCGGATTCGCCCAGAAACTAATACTTTATAAGTGCACAATTTCGTATTTTGAACATGTGTTTATTGTGAATGGGTTTGCTGTTGAGACTGCGCGGGCATTGAACCCCAAACATCTTGAGCCTCTTGACTTGGTCACTTGATGTGTTAGTGTCAGTATGTTTAGGCCTAAAGAGGTTAGGTCTGGCAATGAGACGAACATTATGTTTAATAACTAAGTATGCACTTAACCAGTGCGACTCGTTAGGTTTTGTGTTGCATCAGGCTTGCTTATCGGCTGAGAAACAGAATTGGTCAATTATTTTTAGAAAATATAGTCAATTAAAAAATAAATAAATGCAGCTACAGATATCGGCGTGAATCCTGACACTTGGCCTCGCCATGGCGTGATGGGGGGGGGGAAACATTTTCCCACACCGCTTTCTAATGTGACTCATCCTTCAAACGAACCAGTGGACGTTTACCTCACCCTTAACACGTTCACTGCGACGCAAATTTCGTATTTCCTATGATAGGAGCTGACCTTTTATTTTTTATATTTATAGCCTGAATGAGTAGAAATTATGCACGCATGAAAGTAGAAAGTAGCCTGAACGAAGCACGCAATGCATTGTGTATTGAAAATTCTCCCAAACCGGGGGTTGGCGTGCGAAGCACGCAATGTTTTGTGTATTGAAAATATTCTCAATACGGGGTTTGGCGTGCGAAGCACGCAATGCATTGTGTATTGAAAATACTCCCAATGCGGGGGTTGG
>JAGFPH010002291.1:179428-190132 GCA_018207615.1 Philaenus spumarius | reverse complement strand
TGTTTTATTGTTATGGCAATTACAGTCAAAATCAGCAGCCATAAGCTTTTTAGGAAAACAGCTGGAAAACCAACTAACCTACCTAGTTAATGAACCTTGTTAAAATGTTATATCACTTACATGTTAATTACAATCAAAATCAGCATTATTTATACATTAATAATACGATTATTGTTATAGTTTTTACAGTAAAATTCAGCTTTCAAAACTGTATTCAAAACAAACATGCTTGTTGTTTTATTGTTATGACAATTACAGCCAAACACAGCTGTCATAAGCTATTAATATGTTTGTTGTTTTGTTGCTACGGAAATTACCTTATAATGTGTTTGTCGTTTTATTGTTATGGCAATTACAGTCAAAATCAGCTGCCATAAGCTAATATAATAGGAGTCTATGTTTGTTGTTTTATTTTTATGGTAATTACAGTCAAAATCAGCTGCCGTAAGCTAATACTAATATAAGTTTTAGTACAATCGTCTGCCAATCCTAACGTAAAACACTTTCACTTAAGTTTGTCGACGTGTTTCGGAGTTCCTCCATTATCGAGACCTATTTCAGTACTCTTAATGGAGTACTCCTATTTGAGTACTCCTATTAAAACTTATTTCATGGATCCTAGCAGATATAATTTGTATAATAACTTAATACTAATATGTTTGTTGTTTTATTGTTGTGGCAATTACAGTCAAAATCAGATGCCATAAGCTAATACTAATGCTTGTTGTTTTATTGTTATGGCAATTACAGCCAAAATCAGCTGCCATAAGCTAATAATGATATGTTTGTTGTTTAATTGCTATGTAATTACAGTCAAAACAGTTCTTACAATATAGAACATTTTTTATCGTACATATAATTCTTTGTAACGCCTATTTCTAGAGGTGTACTGGACCGATTTAATACATTTTCTACCGTTGCAATGCATTTCTTAAGTACGCTATATGAATTACTTTTAGGAAAACAACTGAAAACCAACTAACTTACCTAGTTAATGAACGTTTGTAGCCTTTGTAGGTTTCCACTGAGATACTCTAGTAAATGGCTCAATAGGAATCGGTTTGGAATATATTCAAAAAGAGCAATCCAATGACACCAACATTATTAAAATCGACCCAGTAGAATTCTAGAAATGAGTGTTACTTCAGAATAATCTTATACTTATTATTATACAAGTTTCACAAATTTCGCTTCTGATCAACTTAAGTATCATGATAATTACCATTAATTGCCCGACTCGTAATTCAACCTGTAGGGTCCTGAATCTGAATTACCCTTTCAATAATTGTCACTCCATCAACCCTCGAAGCATTCTTTCCACCTGCAGCAGATGACACAATTAAGGGAAACATTAAACTGAACACAAAGGGTTGACTAAGGCAATGGTCAAGCCCGGTGTATCGGATCAGCTGTCTATAACTACCACAGATAAACGATGACCTAAGATTCACAAACATCGATTACCTTCTGATTGTAACTCTTTAATATCTGTGATCTCGTTATGCATATTAGGGTAGGTTTACGTCGATTTGGTAAATTTAAATCTGCCTTTACTGATAATGAAGTGGTTTCGTGCTGGACATTGATCGGTATAGTGATAATAGTAATAGTCGGTTATCGATACGGTCTTTACTACAAGAAGCTGAACTAGGATCTGATGGTATGGTAATAAGACTTGATATGCCACGTTTGGTGAATTAAAATATAGCTTTGAGACATAACTGAAGAGTAAGGTAAGATTTTAATATCAGAAAAGTCTCAGAAAAATATTGGGAAACAGATAGCAGCCTGAATGTTTTGCTAAATTAGTCTGAATCGTGTTACATCAAAGGGCCTGAAGAAAGAACAGGAATAAAACTATAATTGTATACTAAAAGATTGACAGAAGCAGCAAACGAAAAGGTAACTGCAACAGAAGTATCTACAACAGAAACAAAAAAAGGTGAATCAGGAAAAAGGGTCTTCGACAGGTACCAGAAAAATAGTATAAAAGAAACAGAATCTAAAATAGGAAAACTGCTACAGGAGTAGGAAAGAATTACATAAAATTGAAAGTGGCACAAGAGTAGGCAAAACTGCAACTGGAACAGGACAAAGATAATCCAACATGAACAGGGAGAATAGGAACAGGAAAACAAACTGTAAAAGGAATATGATAACGAAATTGTGACCAAAAAAGGACAAATTTGCAACAGGAATATAAAAACCAAAAACAGCACACCAACCTACAAAAGATATAGTGGGAAACGTCGAAAAGAATAAAAAATAAACAGAAAAAGAAAACACCAACAGAAAGAAACTGTAACAGGAATATAAAAAAATACTGGAATAAGAACGAGTAAAAACACGAAAAAGAAAGTATAATGGAAAAATGTGACAGGAATAGAAAAAAACAAACTGGAACATAGATATGAAAAAATAACTAGTGCAAAATGAATATAAAAAACTGCTACGCAAAAGTAGGCAACAATAAAATAAAAGGAAAAGCTAGACAATAGTAAGGAAAACTGCAACAGTAACAGGAAAAATAAATTCCAGCATGAAAACATAAAGCTACAAAGTGAACAGGAAAAACTGTAAAAAGGAAACTAGAACAGGATATGGAAGAACAACTGCAAAAGGAATTGTAATAGGACAAATTTGCAACAGGAATATTAAAAAAAAATTAAAAAAACGCAACAGAAACAGCAAACCAACCTGAAGCAGAATTAAGAGATAAAGCAAAACGTTTACAAAACAAACAAAAAAAGAAAATTTCAACATGTAATGAAGCTAAAGCTAACAGGAATAAGTAAAATACGACAACAGAATCAGGAAAGAGAAAAACTGCAACAAGAACAAGTAAGGAACGTTAAAAAAATTGGGTTTGTTTAAGACCACACGTTGGAAGTTATAACTTCCATGACCGATTTATATTTTTATCAGTAATAATATTAGAGGAAAATAAGGGTTAACAAATTACACAATCAATATATTGTCAAAAAATATTACATCATATTTTGAAATTGCGTAATTAATTATTCAAATAACAAATTATTCTTAACTCTTAAAAATTGTAAGTAATTTAAGTATATTTTTAGTTATCAGTAAATCTGCAGAACATTATATTTAATATATTTTCTCACATTATACATTACACATTTTTATTCCATTTTATATAATCAAATTATAAATAATAAATAAATATGAAAATTGACCATATTCCATTTGTTTAATTCAAAATAGAGTAAAGCCATTAGCTTTGACTAAAAAATGTAATTTGGTTTTAAATTTCCTAAACTTCATAGGAAATTGTATAAACTTTAAAAAAATTTAAAATTGTTAATTATTTAAAATTGTTAATTATCTTAAAAAGTGTTAATTTTCCAAAAAATAATATCATTAACTTTCTGTCTACCAGATTTTAAAATGCGTAATCAAAGGTTATACATTTTCTATGTAAAAATGTTATAGAAAGTTATGGAAAAATCCTCAAATAATAATAAATATAATTGTAACTGTCAATGTACTTACCAAATTTCTTTATTAACGAATCCAACAAAGAAAATTCAACACTCTTATCTATATCATGAGTCACTTTCTATGTGTATAGTAAATCACGTGAAAAGAGGTGACGAAATATTTATAACAGAAATTTTAGTACTATTAAAAATAAGACAATGATTTTAAGTTATATTTTGGGCTTACTTAGCACGCGCTTACTTGTGTCTACGCAAAAGGTCGTGACGCGAGATTTCAGAAACATAGTCAAGCGAAAGTGCCCAACGCTTATCACTTCAAAAACTTATGTATTATCAAAAACTGTGACAGGAATATAAAAAACTAAATTTAATAAAGATATGAAAAATAAACTGGAATGAAGGAAAAGTGTGACAAGAGTAGGTGAAAACTACAAAAGAGAAAATGTAGCATGACTATTAATACGAAATTGTACCAGGATGGGGAAAAACTTGCAACAGACCCAGGTAAAAATAAAACTCAACAGAAACAGGACACAAAACTACTTAAAATATGGAACATTAAAAAAAAAAATCAGGAAATGAACAAAAGAACTGCATCAAAAAGAGAAAAAAATATGCAACATGAATAGGAAAAGAAAAACACGAACAGAAGTAAGAAAAACTCCAAATAGGAATAAAATAAATGCAACTATTGAATAAAAGAACAGTAACTACACCATATAAGTAAACATAAACAGGAAAAGATATCTGGATTGAGGATATTATACTTTATTTTGATAATTTAAATGAAATTTTTGATTAATAATATTAATTTGATCTACATTATTAAATTATGTATGCGTTATAGCTAGCTGTCACACCAACTTTGTAAAGCGGAATCGTGTTAAAATATCGACGTCAGGGAAAGTTGATTTTTGATATGTAAGACAACAATCGAATATTTTAGAAAGTTGACTGAGTGGGTAGCAATTCGACAAAAAGTGTTGGAAAAGGTATTTCAAAGATTCATTAGTAGGAACTTAACTGATCCGAAATGCCCATTTGCGTAGGTTAGGAGATGTAAAGCAGTGTTACGTGTATCCCCGTACCTCAAGTAGGCGTACATGTGTTGAGCTGCACTTTGGCACGTGTTGTTTTATTTTTGGACAAGTCGATGGGGCATGTGCTGCTTTATTGTTAAGGTTTTTGTGATATGTTAGTTTCGCATCCAACTGAATCCATTTAAGGAAACTGTTCTGCAGTTTTGTTTGTTTTACCTTCTTTACATCTTGTTGGTAATTTAGGTTATTAGTGAATTTCCATAGGAAAGATGAGCTATTGCAGTGACTCTTATGGTGAGACCTACGGTCCGGGAGTAGTCAATGAGCACCGATCATGGTCCCCAGAACACGTTTTGAGGTGTTATTAAACACTTTTTTAAATACAGCACGTATATGTGTTCGCACTCTAACGTCCGCATTTTAGGTCCAATTTGGACCATTGGTTTTTTTTGCTCGGACGAGTTTGTTAGCCAAAAAAAATCGAAGCATGTTTATTGACTGGTAGTAACATTATTTTAAAGATTTGTCGTACTAAAATGAAACTGGTTTGGGGTTTTATATACAACAATAAATATAGAATATTATTCTGCACATTTCAATTTTTTACGAGTCCTTTATAGCCCTTCTGTTTCCCCCAAAATCGATCAAAACGTAAAATACTTCAAAATACTCTGTTAAAGTCCATGTGGGGGATTTTTTCGTGGAGGCATCTTCTGATCCGAGGGCGACGGGCTGGATGCAAACTCGCAAAGGGGAGCAGTCCATAATCCAAGGCAGCAAGAGGTCGAGTTGCTAACTCGTAAAGCTTGTTTTTTTCACTGCGAGTGGAACGGAACGTGTGAGGCGGGATTGGGTGCTGAGGTGCAAACAAATTATACTAATATACTGTATGTCCCAAAAGTCCCGGACCGGTTTAATAACTCCTAAACGAAACTAGCTACAGTAATAATATTTCAGACATGACTCCTGGCTACAAAAAACTATTTTTTGAGATGTTAGTCACTATTGCCCCTGCCCCCAAAAACCAAATTTGGGTGGTTGCCCCAAATTTTTAAATGTAAACCCCTATCGAGTGACCCGTCATTTTAAAGGTCTCATTGAGTTAATCACAACAGCGCAAACCCGAGGTCGATAACTTGCTCCTGTCCAAAATGGCTGACCTTTTAGTGTTTCTTATGGTCGTGTAATTTAAAATTGAACATTTTGTATCATATACAAAGTAAACACATTTACAGGTTTAAGATATTTTACTTTTTCAGTTGTAATAAACACCGGTGGACCTTTAACAATTGTAAACAGATAACATTTTTGGACTCTCCTACTTTAAGTTCGTTATGACATGCCTTAATCCTTATCATTGCTGGAAAACCCCGCATCAACAAAACAATACCTGCAGCATTGGATATTATGGCTCAGTTATGAAATTGTGTCTTAGAATAATGTTGTCTAATTTTTCCTGCGTTAATTTTTACATTTATTACTAATAATTTAGCAAACTAATAATAGTTTTTTACTTTTATCAGTGTATGAACATTTACTTTTTAAGTATAATTCATTATGTCACTAAGTGAATCAGAAAGAATAACAATATTGATGATGAGAGGCTATGGTAACCTGACTAGGTCGTTTCAAGAAGTTACAGATCTTTATAATGAAGAAAATTACCCTCGCCCACCTATTTCGAAATCCACAGTTGTAAGAACCGTTCATCGTTTTCAAGAAACGGGAAGTGTTAAGGATATGCCTCGATCAGGCAGGCCAAAATTAGTTTCAGGTGATGACAAAGCTATTGAGGTGTTACAAGTTTTCGTAGAAGATCCACATAACTCTACTAGAAAAGCTGCCCAACAACTGGATGACATCAGTAAATCTTCAATACACCGTAAATATCATCCATATAAAGTAAGGTTAGTACACGAACTAGCAGAGGATGACTTTGACAGGAGAGTAGAATATTGTGAATTGATGATGCCAAAAATTGAAAACGATGAAAATTTTATCAAGAATGTAGTTTTTTCAGACGAAGCTAGTTTTATGCTAAATGGGACTATAAATCGCAACAACTGTCGATACTGGGCAGATGATAACCCACACTGGATGCGTGAAGCTCATACCCAGTACCCGGAAAAAATAAATGTATGGGCGGGAATTTTCAGAGACCAAATAATAGGGCCGTTTTTTATTGAAGAAAATTTGAATCGCAACAATTACCAATAGTTGTTACTCAATGAAGTTGTTCCTGCAATTGAAGCAGCAAGAGATGAAAATCATGAAACTTGGTTTCAACAAGATGGAGCGCCACCCCATTTTGGAATAAACGTCCGCATGTACCTTGACAGTACATTTCCACGCCGCTGGATAGGCCGGCGAGGGGCAATTGAATGGCCTGCCAGGTCTCCCTACTTGACCCCCATAGACTATTTTCTTTGGGGCTATCTTAAATCTAAAGTTTGTACTACAAATTCCCAGAACTTTATAGAACTTCGACAACGAATAACACACGAAGCTCAGCAAATACCGGGGGAAATGATACAGAATGTAGTACAGCATCACTATTACAGACTAGCACACTGCGTGACTGTGGAAGGCAAGCAGTTCGAATACTTGCTCTAAACCCTGGTTATCATCCTTGGTAAGCAACTTTGTTTTTGAGTGTAAAGAAAAACATTTTGTTATTATTACCAAGCATTACAAATTTGTTTTTATACTTTAAACTCTTTTGTGAGTGTGTTTACTTTGTTTTAAAATAATAAAAATGTTTAATACAACCAATGGGGGTCAATTTTAAATTACATGACCATAAGAAACACTAAATGGTTAGCCATTTTGGACAGGAGCAAGATATCGACCTCATACTTGCGCTGTTGTGTTTAACTCAATGAGACCTTTAAAATGATGGGTCACTCGATAGGGGTTTACATTTAAAAATTTGGGGCAACCCCCCAAATTTGGTTTTTGGGGGCAGGGGCAACAGTGACTAACAACTCAAAAAATAGTTTTTTGTAGCCAGGAGTCATGTCTGAAATATTATTACTGTAGATAGTTTCGTTTAGTAGTTATTAAACCGGTCCGGGACTATTGGGACAGTCTGTATATTTCGTACACGTATACAGATCTTCAGCGCCTTCTTGAGTTGAACAATTTCCCAAAAAGTTGGTTGAAACCCTAAAATATATAAATTTAATTTTGGAAGTTAGCTCAACTCACGTCCGTGTTTTTTTTTAGCAGAAGCATGTTTTTAACAGGAAATATAAATTGTTTGAGAATTTTCGTACTACACTCAATTCCACGTTCACCGTGCAGTGCAGGTCTTACGGGAGATAGTCATGCTACCACCATTACAGGGAACATCTCGTTTATTGTCATGCGGGTTTTGTCAACTGTCCGAGCGTTGCATGGGAGTTGATGTTTTTTTAGTTGGCTACTATCGCTGAGACTGTCGTATGGATAACAAAACTTATGGGCGCTCTGTACTGCACGGTGAACGTGGAATCGAGTGTAGGATGAAACATGTTTTAAAATTTTACCTAAAAAAATAAATACCGTATATTAGATTATTCTTCACATTTTTTTTTTGCACCACCCCATAGCTAGTTTAGTTCCCCGAAAATCGATCAAAACGTAAAATACCATACCAGTACCCGGTTCAAACCCACGTGAGGGCAGCTTCTGGTCCGAACCCGACGGGGCCGAGTTTCGAGTTTGTCAGCCGCAAGCGAAGTGAAGCAGCTCATAATCCTAGGCAGCAAGATCAAGGGGTAAACCCGCAAAGCGTAGTGTTAATCCGAAGCAGCAAGGTTGAGGTGAAAACTCGCAAAGAAATTCTAACAATGTATTCGTACATTCAGGCAGCTATTCACCATCTTCATGAGTAGACTGATCTCCCATATTGTTGGTTGAAACTCTAAAACGTAGAAACTTAATTTTGGAAATTCTCTCAACTCACGTCAGCGGTTCGGCTGCGTGATAGAATTATTTCAACTCTATTTACCTTTATGTTTTTTTTTTTTAGGTATAAATTCAAGCGGCCTAATCATTTATGATATGCCATCTCAGAAAAGATTTTCATCATTTCTGCATGGACAATCATACACTGAATTCCTAAAACGCTTTTTCAAGCACCCTGTATATGCAGCATGTTTTATTATTAATTTTAGTTAAGCTCAATAGTAAATTAAAAACAACCACTACCGGTCGGTGGAAGTGTAACCAACTAACAATCTAAAAAGTAAGTAACAAATAAAAAGAAATGTCTTGTACTTGTGTGCTTAAGACCACACGGAAAAAGTGTAAACTTTTAACACAATTTATGAAATGAGGAAGCACAATGTCCATTTCAGAGGTATTACCAAGTTAACTATTTTAACGCAAGTTACAAAATGAGGAAGCACAATGTCCATTTCAGAGGTATTACCAAGTAAACTATTTTAACACAACTTACGAAATGAGGAGCACAATGTCCATTTCAGAGGTATTACCAAGTAAACCATTTTAACACAACTTATGCAATGAGGAAGCACAATGTCCATTTCAGAGGTATTACCAAGTAAATTATTTCAAAACAACTTACGAAATGAGGAAGCACACTGTTCATTTCAGAGGCATTACCAAGTAAACTACTATAACAAAACATACGAAATGAGGACGCACAACGTCCATTTCAGACAAAACTTTTAACAAAACTTACAAAATGAGGAAGCACAATGTCCATTTCAGAGGTATTACCAGTTAAACTGTACATTGTGTTAACATTAAGGCTCTTCTTTACCTTGAAGAAAACTCCCGAGTGTACAGTATGATTTCAATGCAAAAGGCCTGACTCAAGCCGCAAAATCGTTGAAACATGCATTCGTAATACCGTGTTTCGGATTCTATTTATAAATTAATAATCTGGGAAACTACTTTAAGTTATAAAGAAGGAATTATATTTTTTACGTTTTAACTTAAAATATAGAAATTATTGCTTAAAACTCCCAAAAAATGCGTTAAAAATAATCGATTTTTACTCATTTAAATTGTTGATTAAAAGGAGTTGCCGACGCGACGATTTCTTTCAATTACGAGGTATAAGACAAAAGCACAAAGCCTTCAAGAACAATAATTTAAGATGTTTCCCAACTTTTTAGGTTGAAAAACGGCGTCCGAAACACGGTAATACGAAGTGCATATTTTTGCTGTTTTTCGCAAATTATAGAAGACCCTTAACAGGCCTATGACGTTGGACAATCTGTTATACTCTTATATACTCAACTTAAATATGTTAAACTACCAATGAATTCGTAGATTAACCGGCTAAGGCGTGAATCTATGGTGATGGACTCTGCTGGTTCGAATCTCGGCAAGACCAAAACTTTTTTCAAACTGATGGAATAGAGCGTTTCACATTAGAGCGTGACGGTAAAATCCGATTCACCCCCCACAACCACAAAACTATATACTCTGCTATACACACATAAACCCAAATTTTTTGGACGTGGTGGGCCTATAGAAGTTTTCACTTCAATAAACAAATGAACGTGTCAAACATTTCCTCAAAACATTCCATCTTAAAAGCAATTTGTTACGGCCACCATCTTTGTGTCCCTCGGCCCGTAGACAATATCCTGCGAACCGTATAAGAGGGAACCTGAACCAATCTAAGATTCAATGCAAAGTGCTATTCCTGGATTGCAACGGCTCGGGAGCTATTCCTGTAGGCCAAAGTAAACACGCTCCCTATCCCGGCACTGGGAGATCATTGAATATCCCCCCTCCTTAACCTCTTCCCGGTTATTTGACCTAGCCTCTGCTAGAAGAATTTATACAAGTTCAAATCTTCCCTATTGGACGAACTTGCGGCAGGATGGATTGAATATATAAAGTCCCTTTAACCCCTTGATTATTTTTGTTTCTGAAAATAAGTTAACACGTTCACTGCTAACGACCAGGGCTCTGGCTCTTTAGAGCCCTGGCTAACGACGCACATGCGAGTTTGACATCACTGAACACTATGAGAATCGGCCGACGCACTGTGCATTGCGTGCTTTTCACGCCAACCCCCGTATTGGTAGTATTTTCAATACACAATGCATTGCGTGCTTCGCACGCCAACCCCAGTATTGAAATGGTTTTCAATACACAATGCATTGCGTGCTTGGCACGCCAACCCCCGCATTTGTAGTATTTTCAATACACAATGCATTGCGTGCTTCGCACGCCAAACC